>LR753305.1:4850532-4888778 GCA_902729485.2 Mus minutoides | reverse complement strand
CATTAAAGCCAGTCTCCGCTGTCAATTTTCTTTAATGGGTCTACCCATCTTTTTTTACCTGTCTTGAACCTTGGAGCCTGTATGCACAATGTAACTTCTAATCAATATCTAACATCTTGGCCATTTCCTGACTTACTGGGCAACAAAGATTACCTTGGGTATCTCAAACCTTGGGAAGGTTTCTTTTAGAATCTTCTTGACTATTATATAAAATCTATCTTTCAATAGGCTCCAGGCCGGTCCCGCCTGAGCTTCTTCTCAGTATACATGGAGTGTCCTGCATTAGTCATAGCACAGGTCTTGTAGCTTTTGATTATTCTGCCAAGTCAGAGTCTTTCTTCCTGTGGGAGGACTAGTTTTCTTTTACCAGTCCTAATTTGTCTATAACTTAATAGTCTTTAGTCTCTTTGACTGTCAGGATCCCTGTTCTTTGGGCTGCCTATTTGGCGGTTAGATCTGCCATCCGATTCTCTTTAGTCACAGCATCTTATGTCTTTCACTGCAGATGTCAACAGCCCTTTATCTGTATATTACTCCGTGTAGTTACAAAAGCATGCCTGCTGTCAGTGTAGACTTCCCCTTTGCCACTCGTAGAGCTTGTATCAGAGTCACAAGTTCAGCTTTCTGGGCTGATGTCTCTTCAGGGAAGTTGCTGACCTCCACCACTGCTGTCCCCGCCTTCCGCTTACCTTCAGCCACGTAGCTACTGCCATTCGTGTATCAGCTCAGACTCCCAGGCCATTTCGAGCACCAGGTCCCTCAGCATCCTTGACAAGCAGGGCTACAGCAGCAACAGCTTTTAAACAGGAAAGCCACCTGCTGGCAACAGGGTCTAACTTCTTGGAATCCCAAAGTCTGAGTAAGGACTTCTCTGGTAACTCTTCTCTCATCAGGCAAGGATAAGGCCATTAGTAAAATCTTTTTGAAACTTTTTAAAAGGCTTGCTGACGATCTGGAATCTATATAAACACCTCCCCTTTCTTGGTTAGGGGGTACAATGGGGTAGCTAAGGTTGCAAACCCAGGTGTCCAGAGCCTGCAGAAGCCAGCGGCGTCCAAAAATTTTCACAGTCCTAAATAAGTAACTTCAGTCCGACACAGGTGAGGCTCCTCAGCTGGGGCTCAGCCCCCCAACTCACTTAATTCTGTTCTTCTGTTGCCCAGATTTCCTGATCTGTATACCTGATCTGTCTAGGTCTTGTCTTCTCTTTTCTCAGTGGCCAAGATTCTAGTCTATGATCTCTCCTGTTCTCTTTCTTTTGCCTCTCGCCTCTCTATCTCTCTCAATATACCTTCTCTGTCTCTTCCACTAGATTATATAACTTATAACTTAGCCTGTTGAACCTCTACATTATTTCTCTTACCTTAGCCCAATTAGTTCTATCTTGAGGAACCTTGGAGATCAGAGCCTGGCTTTAAGATTTTCAAACTCTCCTTACTTTTAGCCATGATGTAGTTTTAAACAGGATGAGTCAAAGGGAATCTCATGTCAATCTCCTTTTTGTAGCTGTACAGGCTGATGAGAGAACATAAGGGACTCTACTAACTCTGTGAGGCCTTGGGGACCTTTTGAGAAAAAAGGGCCACCAATCAAAAGATCATATTCGTCCAGGTAATAGACCAAATATCTGACTTACCGAACACGGTGTTCAAAAATTGTATGATGGCATCCTGTCAATCGGTACAGAGCTCTTTCTTGATAGATAACTATGGAAAAGTAACCGGGAAATTTTAAATCTTTCTTGTGACTTTCGTTAGAAATCGACCTGCAACCAACGGTCATAATGTCTTCTTTTCTTATAAACATTTTTACTGTTATGACTATGAATGCTCTCTCAGGATTGTTTATGTAAGCTAGAGAACATCTACAAGGCCATAGCTAGGGCCATAGCTCTCAGCATCTCTTTCTTTTTAATTATTTTCAATAAGGCCTCACGTAACTGGGTTGTTTACAAAAAGCAACATTCTTCTTGCAGAAAAAGACAGGTGTCACTTTTCTCAGCAGTCAAATCAAGTGTTCTTTCATTCTGTAAGGCAGCAACTTGGGCAAGAGAAGTTAATTGTATCTGTAAAGAAGCTAATGACTCAATGGAGGCTTCTACTGACAACGAAAATTGTTGAGATAATTCGGCGGTGGTATGAAGAGAATGGGTTAAAGTTTTTCTAGCCAAACTGGCAGCACAACAGAAGTTACCAAGGAGACTATATTATCAGCCACTACAGGGAGTAAAACAGCTCACTTGATTCTATTATCTGGGGGGGGGTGCTATTTTAACTCAAATATTCGGCAGGAGGTAGCAAGGTTAACTGAGAACCTAAGGTCATGGGAAGACACAGCAATTCTAATATTTATGTCATAATTCCCTCCTTGTAAATCTAGGGCAGAAGTGTCTGTAGCTGTGCCTCTCACAAAAGTATATGGAGGCTCTGATTCAGGAGAAGCCTTTACTTCCAATTTCTCTTGTAACACCAGTACACAATTATAATTTGGGGAGCAAAACTCAATCTTAACAATGTAAACAACTCATTAAAAAAAAACAACAACACTAAAAACATTACTTGTTACAAGTTTGGTATCTAACTTTTCCATTATCAATGTTACAAACTTTTGATCATAATAACTTATGAGCCAATAATCTATAACTAAGACATATAAAAACTTTTAAAATCATTTAGAAACAAACTGAAATGGTTGCATACATTTGCTTATTTAAACCAAACAAGATTCTCAATTTTTAGAGAGGAGTTCCTTGTTACCCGATGGATCACAAGCACAGAGATTATTCTAGGAGAAAGAACCATCAATTTCACAATATCTGTTTATCAGTATTTTGCAACAACCATTTTAAAATTTTAAAGCTTTTTGTATAAGAGCAAAACCTTGTAATAAAAATACCATTTATACACTGAAAGATTTCTAAGTCCTAACTTCTCATATTGAAATAGAGACAGAAATTTGTACATACTTTCTTATAATGTAGCCATTCTTTGAGGCAAAACTTTTTCATGGTATCACTTAACCTTTTTTCAAACCCTGTAACAATCTCTATATGTAGGATTTTTAAAAACAAAAATGAATTGGCTGCCTATATTGATGGTGAAATTTCTTCCAGCAAGCATATTCATCAACTTAGTGTTATCATTAACACAACTTATCCTTTGTATAACTATTATCAATTTTATCTACAAAGTTTACTGTGTTTCTAAGGCAAAAAAACGTAGTTGAAGGAACAAACTAACTCTTTCTTCCATTTGTCTCTAAACTGGTCATCACTTGTCCCCACTTTGTTTATTAGACTCTATCTTTAAAGACCCTCTTGTAAACGTCCTATCCCTTCACTGTGCCCTCTCCACATTCACAGTCTGAGGAGGGGGAAATTGAAGGTCAGGCTCAGTGGCAAATGCCTAGAATATAAAGCTTAACATATAAGACATGCTGAAAATTTTTGACGGACTTTATTAATATTTACAAATAATGTCATAATTAACATCTAGATTTTAAGTGATATTTTATTTGGTTTTATTTTATTATAGAACATGATTTTAATATTTTCAACTGCTAATATTCAACAGACAAAATAATTATTTTAAGATATATTTTGCAGTTATGTCTCCCTTTTCATTTCTGATTTTATTAATTTGGATACTGTCTCTGTGCCCTCTGATTAGTCTGACTAAGGGTTTATCTATCTTGTTGATTCTTTGTATAGTTTTTTTGTTTCTATTTGGTTATTTTCAGCCCTGAGTTTGATTATTTCCTACCGTCTACTCTCTTCTTGGTTGTATTTGCTTCTTTTTCTAGAGCTTTCAGGTGTTGTCAAGCTGCTAGTGTAAGCTCACTTCAGTTTCTTTTGGAAGGCACTCGGAGCTATGAGTTTTCCTCTTACCACTGATTTCACTATGTCCTATATGATATGTCTTCATTTTCATTAAATTCTAAAAAGCCTTCAATTTCTTTCTTTATTTCTTTGTTGACCAACTTATCATTGAGTAGAGTGTTGTTCAGCTTCCATATGTATGTGTGCTTTACATTGTTTTTGTTGGTATTTAAGTCCAGCCTTAGTCCATTGTGATCTGATAGAGTACATGGGATTATTTCAATCTTCTTGTATCTGTTGATGCCTGTTTTATGACCAATTTTATGGTCAATTTGGAGAAAGTAACGTGAGGTTCTGAGAAGAACGTATATTCTTTTACTTTAGAATGAAATGTCCTATAAATATCTGTTAGATTCATTTGGTTCATAACTTCTATTTGTTTCACGTTGTTTCTGTTTAGTTTCTGTTTGCATGATCTGTCCATTGATGAGAATAGGGTGTTGAAGTTTCCCACTATTATTGTGTGGGTGTAATGTGTGCTTTGAGCTTTAGTAAAGTTTCTTTTATGAATGCAGATGCCCTTGCATTTGGAGCATACATGTTCAGAATTGAGAGTTCATCTTGGTAGATTTTTCCTTTGACCAGTATGAAGTGTCCATCCATATATATATATATAACTTTTGGTTGAAAGTTGATCTTATTCAATGTTAGAATGGCTACTCCAGTTTGTTTTTTGGAACAGTTTCCTTGGAAAATTGTTTCTAACCTTTTACTCTGAGGTAGTGTCTGTCTTTGTCACTGAGGTGTGTTTCCTGTGTGCAGCAAAATGCTGGACCCTTTTTATGTATCTAGTCTGTTAGTCTATGTATTTTTTATTGGGGAATTGAGTCCATTGGTGTTAAGAGATATTAAGGAAAAGTGATTACTACTTCCTGTTATTTTTGTTGTTAGAGGTTGAATTATGTTTGTGTGGCTATCATCGTTTGGTTTTGTGAAAAATTACTTTCTTGCTCTTTTCTAGGGTGTACTTTCCCTTCTTGTGTTGGTATTTTCCACCTACTATCCTTCATAGGACTGGCTTTATGGAAAGATATTGTGTAAATTTGGTTTTGTCATGGAATATCTTGTTTTCTCTGTCTATGGTAATTGAGAGTTTTACTGGGTTGGCATTTGTGTTCTCTTAGGGTCTGTATGATTTCTGTCCAGGATCTTCTGGCTTTCATAGACCCTAGTGAGAAGTCTGGTGTAATTCTAATAGGTCTGCCTTTATATGTTACTTGACCTTTTTCCCTTACTGCCTTTAATATTCTTTGTTTGTTTAGTCCATTTGCTGTTTTGATTATTATGTGATGGGAGGAATTATTTTTTTTTTGGTCCAGTCTATTTGAGGTTCTGTAGGCTTCTTATATGTTCACGGGCATCTCTTTCTTTAGGTTAGGGAAGTTTTCTTCTATAATTTTGTTGAAGATATTTACTGGCTCTTTAAGATGGGAATCTTCCCTCTCTTCTATATCAATTATCCTTAGGTTTGGCCTTCTCATTGTGTCTTGGATTTCCTGGGTTTGGAGCTTTTTGCTTTTTGTGTTTTCTTTGACTGTTGTGTCAATGTTTTCTATGGTATCTTCTGCACCTCAGATTCTCTCTTCTATCTCTTGTATTCTGCTGGTGATGCTTGCATGTATGAATCCTGATCTCTTTCCTAGGTTTTCTAACTCCAGGGTTGTCTCCCTTTTTGATTTCTTGATTGCTTCTGTTTCCATTTTTAAGTCTTCGATGTTTGTGTTCATTTCCTTCACCTGTTTGACTGTGTTTTCCTATAATTCTTTAAGGGATTTTTGTGTTTTCTCTTTAAGGGCTTCTATCTGTTTACCTGTGTTCTTTTGTATTTCTTTAAGGGAGTTATTTGTGTCCTTCTTAAAGTCCTCTGCCGTGCCTGGTGGCACATGCCTTTAATCCCAGCACTTGGGAGGCAGAGGCAGGCGAATTTCTGAGTTCGAGGCCAACCTGTTCTACAGAGTGAGTTCCAGGACAGACAGGGTTGAGAAACCCTGTCTCAAAAAAATCAAGAAACAAAAAACAAAAACAAACAAACAAAAAAAGTCCTCTATCATTGTAATGAGAAGTGATTTTTAGATCCGAATCTTGCTTTCCCAGTGCTATGGTGTATCTAGCAGTTGTTATGGTGGGAGAATTGGGTTCTGATGATGCCAACTAACCTTCTTTCTGTTGCTTATGTTCTTATGCTTGCCTCCCACCATGAATGGAGCCTGAATGGAGCCTGTCTTTCCTGTGATCCTGGTTTTGTCAGAATTCTTCAGAGTTCAGCTGTCTTTGTGATCCTGTGATTCTGGGATCCTATGATCCTGAGATCCTGGGTATGTCAGAGCTCCTGGGAGTCAAGCTGCCTCTGGGACCCTGAGATCCTGGTGTGACCAAGCTCCTGGAGCCCTGTGATACTGTGATCCTGGGAGTATTAGAGCACCTGGGAGTGGAGTTTCTTCTGGGTGTTGTGGGGCTGGCTGTGGAGTTAGCACCCAAGGTCTGCTCAAGGCACTGGCCCAGATTGGAAGGAACCCGTGCCACCTGTAAGGCAGAGATTCTGGGTGTCTGGGTCCTGCTGGTCCCAGTTACTTCCGGTGTTGGGGCAGATGTTGTGCCCTTCTCACCTCTGATCCTATGATCCTAGGCATGTTAGAGCACCTGAGAGTAGAGCTTCCTCTTCCAGCTGTTGTGGAACTGGCTGCAGAGTTTGTGCCCAAGGTCTTCTCAGGGTTGGCTCAGACAAGAAGGCTCAGTTTTATTTTTAAAAAATCATTTTTTCTTCCTTTTTTTTTCTTTTTCTTTCCTTATTTTTTTCTGACAAAAAGCTCAGGCTTGCCCTGAACTCCTGATGCTCCTGATTCAGATGTGTGACACAACACTCAACCTGATCACTGTTAGAATGTTTAGGTATTTGTCCTTTTTTATTTTTTTAATTGCTTGTTTTACGGTATCATTTTGTGTCCAAACTTGAGTTGGTGATGCTGCCACCAATAACTGACTAAAGCAGAAGAATCCTTGGAACAACTCTAGCTGAGTCCTGGGTCACAACTGTTACCCAGGAGTCTTTATGACAGGTTCAGAGTTGTGAGACGCCTGTCAAATCTAGGCCACATCATGGCTGCCTTGGGGATTTAACTGCAGTCTGTCTTCAAGAAAAGAGAAAAAAAAAAACCCTCCTTATTTCTACCCATAAGATTTCTTCATATTACCTTGAATATGCAATCAACTTGCTGTGCATATTTATGAGTCCTTATTTTCCTATAAAATATCACATCATAGGAGAGAAGAAATTTCTAATTATTTTATTTGAAGTGTCTGTTTGAATGAAAATTTTTTTATCAACGATAATAAGAATGTAGTTATTTTAAGATTTAAGAAACAAGGTTTTATTTTCATTTTTAATCATGTGAACATGGATGCAATGCCTTCAGAGGCTAGAAGAGGGCATCAAATCCCCAGGAACTGGAGTTAATAGGTTGTCGCAAGCCACTTGTTAATGGTTCTGGGAATCTATCTCTGGTCCCCTGCAAGAACAGAAGCCACCCTTAACTGCTGAGCCATCTCTCCAACCCTAAGAAATATTTTAAAGATAGATTAGGGAACAGCTTTTGCAATATTTTTTGCATAGCTGTACCTGTGGAAGCATACAGAAAAATAAATCAGGATTTATATAAAATTTAACTTTCTGATTTCTTTAAAATGTAGTTTAGAGGTCAAAATGAATTTCCAGTAGAAAATCCTCATGAACTTAAAGTGGAATCTTTCTATTGTTCTAAATCCTCCATAAACAGACAGTTTTATTCACATTCTGTCTGTGCAGGAGCCAACGCCATTCATGGGACATAATGATTGCTGATAGCAACAGAAATATTTTTAAACTACCCTCTTCTTTTTATTCACATCTGTTCTGGGTTTGAATGATTTTTCATTTTGCTTTACAAAAACGTGCTAGACTGCGTGTTAGGAAGCAGGGGCTGTATGTGGATGGTAAGGGAGCAGCTGATAGAGGGACTTTCATGGGCCTGGATGATAGGCACCACAGTGGCCTGTGCCAACCTTCTGCAGGGTGAGGGACAGTGGAATTTTTTACTAAATAGATCCAAAACATAAAAAGCACAGAAAGGCATGTGCCTTTTTCTTCTTTTTTTTTCTTTTATTAGATATTTTATTTTACATTTCAAATGCTATCCCGAAAGTTCCCTATACCCTCCCCCCCTTCTCCCCTACCCACCCACTCCCACTTCTTGGCCCAGGTGTTCCCCTGTATTGGGGCATATAAAGTTTGCAATACCAAGGGGCCTCTTTTCCCAATGATGGCCAACTAGGCCATCTTGTGCTACATATGCAGCTAGAGACACGAGCTCTGGGGGTTCTGGTTAGTTCATATTGTTGTTCCTCTTATAGGGTTGCAGGCCCCTTCAGCTCCTTGGGTACTTTCTCTAGCTTCTCCTTTGGGGGCCCTGTGTTCCATCATATAAATGACTGTGAGCATCCACTTCTGTATTTGCCAGGCACTGGCATAGCCTCATATGAGACAGTTATATCAGGGTCCCTTCAACAAACTCTTGCTGTCATATGCAATAATGTCTGAGTTTGGATCCCCGGGTGGGGTAGTCTCTGGATAGTCCATGCTTTCATCTTAGCTCTAAACTTTGTCTCTGTAACTCCTTTCATGTTTTTTTTTTTCCTATTCTAAAGGAGGAATAAAGTATTATCATTCTCAAATTATCATGTATCATTCACAAAGCCACTACTAGTATTAAAATTCTATTTAATTCTCTTTTCTAAAACATTTTATCACATTATTTTTTTCTTTATATAACTTATTATCCTTGTTTTAATTTTAGTGTTTTTTTCATTTTACATCTGGATCACAGCCCCCCTCCCTCTTTTCCTCCAAGTCCCACCCTTATAAATCCCTCCCCTCATCGTGTCTTCTCCTTCTCCTCAGAAAAGGGTACCACCCCATCCTGGTACATCTAGTCCCAGCAAGTCTAGGAACATCCTCTCCCATTGAGGCCCAAGCAGGCAGTCCAGGTAGGGGACGGGGATCCAGTGGCAGGGAACAGAGACCAAGACAGGCTTTCTCCCTGGCAGAGATTCCTTCTGATTCATGAATTCATCACACCAGTCAAGTCTGTACTAATATTTGCTGACCTTCCCAAGTACACCAGCTCTTATGAAGTTGAGAAAAGTTAATAGCAAGAATTTCTTGAAGCTATAGAATATTGAATGGTTCTTAAATAAAACCCCTACAAACTATGTTAGACTGCGATGATATATCCAATTGTTACCTAGTTGCCTCTCCCCTTTACAAAAATATGGAGGTAGCCAGGTACAGTGACACAAGCTTGCACTACAGTGGATGAGGCAGGAGGATTGCATGTTGAGATACTGTCCCTAAAAAAAAAAAAAAGAAAGTGAAAATAAACAACAAGAAAATAACAAGCTAAGTCTGAGGAGATTCTCAGCTCTGGGTCTCACAACTGGGCTATCTTCGCTCACATCAATCTCAGTCCTGTCTTTAAAATATACCAACCTCTGGCCAGCCCTCTTCACTCCCACAGCTGCTGTCTCTCTCCTAAGCACCCCCAGTGGTTTCTGACTGATTCATGTGTTTATTCCTACCCTACAGCAAGCCAGGGTGCATCCAGCCACCAGAGGATCCCTACGAAAAGTTAAAGTCAGGTCATGTGTCTCCAAAGTTTTTTCATTACCTCCAGAGCTTTTTGAAACAGGGTCCTATCTGGATCTTGCTTCACTTTCTTCAACTTTCTCCCTTGCTCATCAAATTTGCTTACTTTTAAACTTCAGACTTGCCAGTCTTTTTCCTCACCTCAGAGCCTTTGCATCTCCTGCTTCAGTCTGAATGTCTTCTCCCATTGGGTTTGTCCATAGTCACCTCTTCATAGACATGTCCGCACTCAAACAAACGTTCTGAGGAATCTTCCTCAGTCTTTGCCCAACGACTTCCTCATCCCTCTGAGGCACTCTTTTTATTTTATCTTTGTCATGACACTTACTGTTGACACTTGAAATTATTTTCATAAATTTCTATCTATTTATTTATCTCTATTTATTATCAATTCCTTCATGATAAATGTTCCCACACTTATCAGCTTAAAGAAATGGTTCTCAGCCTTCCTAATGCTGCTACCCTTCAATACAGTTCTTCATGTTGTATTGACCCCCAAACTATGGATTTATTTTTGTTGCTACTTCATAAATATAATTTGCTACTGTCATAAATCATAACATAAATATCTGCTATGTAGATATCTGATAGATGACCCCCAAAGGGGTTGTGACACACTGAGTGAGATCACTTGACTTAAAACCACATCAAGATTCTTTTGTTTTTGTTTTTGTTTGTTTGTTTGTTTGTTTGTTTTTCGAGACAGGGTTTCTCTGTATAGCCCTGGCTGTCCTGGAACTCACTTTGTAGACCAGGCTGGCCTCGAACTCAAAAATCCACCTGCCTCTGCCTCCCGAGTGCTGGGATTAAAGGCGTGCACCACCACGCCTGGCCAACATCAAGATTTTTTTTTTAATCCCATAGAACTTTTGTGTTAGGAACTTGGGATGAGCTTCCCTGGGGTTCTCTGGCTCAGAGTCCTTTTTGAGTCTGTAGCTATAGATCATCCAGGCCTGCAGTCCTCTGAAGGCTTGAGTTCAAGATAGTAGACATTTGGTTTTGTCAGGTTTACGCTGGTCATCAGATATAGGCCTCAGTTCCTTACCACATGGGCGACTCCATAGCTGCTGGAAGATCCCTATAATATGACAGCTGGGTTTTTAAAGGGCACATGCTGCAGAAGGAAGTGAGGCAGACAACACAATATATTTTATGTTCTAGCCTTAATCCTGAAATACATCACCCTAGCAATATCTCTATTCGGGGAGAGGGGAGACTAAATGACCACTGAGGGTGCATGCTGGATGCTACCACATCCTGGAGATCACAGACTCCATTCTGTTTCACCTAGAAAACAAACCTGAATATATGACTGACTGTGACTACCATATTGATGGGTCCTTTGGATCTACTTTTCTGAGTTGGGTAACCATATGCTTTTGCAAAATATATTAACTGGAAGTTAAAAGAATAAGGTCCCTTCCTGGTTTTGACCCACCTCAGCCATAGGTGCCTCTTATAAGTCACTTATTATCCAATATATTTAATATTTTACCTATAAGTAGTAGCAAAATCTATCATGGTTCATCCACATATTTATTTTAAGAATTGTGGACTAGCAACTCAATTCAACTTGGCCTCAAGATAGCAGGTTCTAGATTCAAAACTTGGGCTTCTGAAAGTGTAGTATATTGATTCTAATCTCTCATTACTCTTTGAGAGAGAAAACATAGTTTAGACTAACATCTTTCTGTCAGAATGTGAAGTCTCTATAGTTTCAGCACAAAACAACATGACATACTTTGTAGGCAGTTAAAATGAAAAACAAATAGCAAGCTTATGCCACTTATATAAGAATATTGCATTACTAACACACTCACCATACAAATCTATATAGCATCAGCGAGGTGTTTGGACAAAGAGGTGGGGATATTCTATAGTGATGTCACACACTGCTGGAAAAAAGCCCAAAGGACTATTGAGGCTAGCAATAGCATTAAAAGCAAATGACTTCAGTCAACCACCCAGTTTCTGTCACTTCCCCAGCACTTACTTCAGCTAATTAAAACATTGCCAGTGACTTTTGTGTGATTTCTGTCTTGAAGGTCCAGAAAACTCAAGAATGTGTGAGACTTATTTTTTATTTTTTATTTTTATTTTTATTTTATTTTATTTTTTTAGCCAGGGCTGGAGAGGGCATTTTTTTTTTTAAGACATAATTTCTCTGTGTAACCCTGGCTGTCCTGGAACTTACTTTGTAGACCAGACTGGCCTCGAACTCAGAAATCTGCCTGCCTCTGCCTCCCAAGTGCTGGGATTAAAGGCATGTGCCACCACCGCCCAGCTTGGAGAGGGCATTCTTGCACCTTGGTATAAAGAAAAAGAGACTTGCCTACAAGTCGCCCATGTTTTGTGGATACTATAAATATTGGCTTGTTTTGGAATTCTGCTCAGTTTCCCTCAGGCTGTGTGTGTACTCAGGGACCTCAGCTAAGAACAGTCTCCTCCCCACAAACTGTAAGAAGCCTTCAAAGGCCACCAAATCACTAAATACTCTTGCCAGGATTCCTAGCTTCTCTGCTCTCTCAATTTTTCTTTTTAAACCTGTTAGAGGGACCAGGACAGCAGTGCCAGGAGCATTTGTGTGCCAGCTACATATGCATCTTCAGGCTCACTCTGAAAACAAAAGCATGAAGGTTTTGTCAAAACAGTTAAAACTTGAGATTTCTTATGGGTTCTCTTTGTTTATTGAGAAACAAGCTTCATTTGGGACCTTTGAAACTCATCTAATCATCATAGTGGTCAACAACTAGGAAATGCATGCAGACAGGAAAGGCACAAAGAACGACAGACAGATATAAGGACAGAGAGACGAACAGAAAAGTTAACACTTAATGGACATTCAGTGTTTTTAATCTCATAAGAACGCCCCACTTCCTGTGCTTTTTGGGAAATCGGAAACATCTTTAGCTGTGTTTAGAATGAAATCTTGGATGTGAACTTCTAGACAATGATGTAAGAGGCATACTTGAACAAACATTTGTAGAGCAAGGAGTGTCACTGATTTGTTTGTGGAAGTTGACTGTTCGAAGAGTCTGGCTCTTGGTGAATTATTGGTCAAGGTTCTTACCAGTTGTAGCGGACTGTAATGAATTAAAACCACTGTGGCACGTTAACACAGCTCCGGATGTGGGACCCAAACTAAAACAGCAGAAGGGAGTTGCACTTCCAATACATGGCACTGCACATCCTACATATTTGATGCTTAATCCCACAGAGCCACCTCAAAATCGCGTGCTAAAACCGCCAAGAACATTGAAAGAACAAATCCCAAGGGATTAGGGAGTTATTTCTGGTACAGAGAAAGACATTTTCCCAGCTTTTCTAGTCTCTGTGAGGAGGGATTATTTTTTCCTAAAAACTCCACCCAGAGCTCACGTCTCTAGCAGCATATGTATTAGAAGTTGGCCTTGTTGGCCATTACTGGGGAAGAAAGGCCCTAGGTCTAGCAATGTTTGTAAGCCCCAGTACAAGGGAATGCCAGGGCCAAGTAGTGGGAGTGGGTGGGTAGGGGAGCAGGGCGGGGGGAGGGTATAGGGGACTTTTGGGATAGCACTTGTAATGTAAATGAAGAAATTATCTAATAAAAACAAAAAACAAAAACTCCACCCTCTTTCCAGCCATTTATGTCTCTTTCTTATTCTCATTCCCCAGAAACATAGGCTGTTTCACCATATGGGGAGTTCAACATGAAATTGGGTATAGTCAGCTGAGCTATGTCCTTCCTCCTTCTGGGGAGCAATCCTCTGCTCCTTCTTTAAGCCCTATGAGTCTCCCACCCTCTAAGCCAGGAAGACTTGTCTGGCTCCAGAATAATAAATAAAAAGATTTTCTCAGGGTCAGTTAGCATAATAATTTTTGTTCAGTTAAGTGCAAATTATAACTTCGAAAGTATTTCTAGTTTCCCTCTTGTCAATTTTAATGTTATTTGTCAAGACCTCAACCAACAGTGTCCAGCAACCCAATTAACAGGTTCCCGTATACCTTCACATTTCTCAAACTAAGCCATGCTTTCAGCTAGATACCAAGTTTAACAAATTATACCTGCTAAGAGGGTTGTTAAGATTTACTGTTAATAACATGTTAAGCCAAAACGGCATAAAAAATAATCTATATTTTAAACACTGTACCTAGCACAGCCATGCAGGTCACGATTTCTCGCAAATTCAGAAGCATTTCATTTTACTGTCACTAAAGAAATTCTTCATATTTTAATTAATTCTTTCCATACTGAAATGTTTAATAACATTTCCACACAGATACATGTCCTTAGCAGAGATCTCTTGACAAATACAGTGATTGTTATTTAAAATATACTGTACTTTTTATAATGATTAGATTATTATGTGAGACTTTACAAGTGAGATAATTTTCTTTTTGTCCAATAGCTACTATAGAGGGAAAATACATGTAGAAACAAAACATTTTTATAAACATCAAAAGGAATATGCACAATGATGCATTTGTTTGATCCAGTTGCTGGCCACCATTTCCCCCCTTGTCTTCTTTCACTTCAGTCTCAGCTTTATAATCACAAGTGCCACTTCCCTAGTGACAACCACTGTTGGGGCCTCCAGTCTGGGTTAGACAGAACTCAGTCTGGGATCGTGTCACTCACTAAGAACTTCCTAGTTCTTACAACAAACCTACAAATCAGCCGGCATGTGAGACTGCACTCTCAATTCAGATTGCAACTCTTAAATTAAATTGATGTCTATCATGAAGCTCGGAGAATCACATACAGTTCATGCATACGAGTGATGCTTATTGTGGTTGCATTGAAGTGAATAGAAAATAGTCATTTCCTGAAGGGAAATTTAATGTCACTAACTGCACCTTTGGATTTGTTAGCATGGTGTGAATTTACTAATAATTACACATTTTAGCTTGTAGTCAGTACATAGAGCAAACTGGGACATTTATGTCCATCATCTTGAATCCTTGTGCACATCATATGTGTGTTTGTGTGTGTTTGTGTTTGTATTATGTGTATGTTTGTATTATGTGTGTGTTTGTATGTTTGTGTTTATGTTGTATATGTGTGTGTGTTGTGAATGTGTGTGTGTTTGTCTTGTATATGTGTGTTTGTGTTGTGTATGTTTGTGTGTGTTGTATATGTTTGTATGTGTGTTTGTGTTGTGTGTGTTTGTGTTGTGTATGCTTGTGTATGTGTTGTGTATGTTTGTATGTGTGTTTGTGTTGTATGTTTGTGTTTTGTGTGGTTATGTTGTGTATGTTTGTGTTGTATATATGTGTGTGTATTTGTATGTGTATATTTGTTGTGTGTGTTTGTATGTATGTTTGTGTATATGTTGTATGTATGTGTATTTATGTGTCTTTGTGTTGTGTATGTGTGTGTCTTTGTGTTGTGTATGTATGTGTATTTGTATGTGTGCTTATGTGTGTGTTGTGAATGTGTGTGTTTGTGTTGTATATGTGTGTATTATGTGTTTGTGTTGTATGTGTGTTTGTGTTGTGTATGTGTGTATATTTGTGTGTGTATTTGTGTTTGTGTTTGTGTATGTGTGTTGTGTATGTGTGTGTTGTATATGTCTGTATTGTGTGTTTGTTGTGTATGTTTGCATGTGTGTTTGTGTTGTGTGTGTTTCTGTTGGATATGTGTGTGTTTGTGTTGTGTATGTTTGTGTGTGTGTTTCTGTTGTGTGTGTGTTTGTGTTGTATATGTGTGTGTTTGTGTTGAGCATGTTTGTGTGTGTGTTTATGTTGTGAGTGTTTGTGTGTGTTTTTGTGTTGTGTGTATTTGTGTTGTGTGTGTGTTGTGTGTGTTTTTATGTGTATGTTTGTATTGTGTGTGTTGTGCATACCTGTGTGTGTATATGTGCATGTGTGTGTGCATGCATGCAGTGAAAGAATGAAGTTGTTAGCTCATCTTTCACTGCAATGTACCTGAATGGCTGAATCTGCTTTCTCTGAGTTTGAGACCAGCACAAACATCTCCATTTTCTTTTGGGTTCCTCAGGTAGGAACTTGACTCACTCCTTACAAGCCATGATGGTTTTTATTTCCTTAAATTTTCAAGATAACACATTGAAGAGAGACAGATCTACAACTTAAAAAAAAATACTTTCCCCCTAAAAGAACTTGATGCCTTTGAAAGTACTGTGTAGATGGAGAATAAAACATTAAAGTCACTTGTTTCAAAGGAAAATGAATCCATCATGAACTGGGGTGAAAGGAGTGGGTGGGCGGGGATGATCAAGTGAAAACTGCTGGCTGGGGTGAGCAGTGGGTGTAGAAATGGGGTGATAGGGGCTTTTCGTCTAAAAATTAAGTGATTTTTAATTTACGTGGAGTATAAGGAAAAAGCACATAGTCCCTTCATAAGAGCTATTCACTAGGTTCTCTTTGCCAAGACTTCCATTTATTTATGGGAAAAAATATGACTACTTATTTTTAAAGAAGTACTAAAATATTAAAAAACTTTCAAAACACAAAATACTATTTGCTGCTCCTCAGCATATCACTGGACTTCCTCCAAGTCATCATCTACCTCCCTCAGAGCAGATTAGTCACACGCAGTGCCCTGCGTTGTTTTGACAATGTTGTCCCACACAAAATGGCTATTTGAGTCTTGATTTTACACCGAGCATCCAGAACCATATATGATACAAAGTAGGCATTAAGTGTATTTTCAAATAAAAATGAGACAATACATAAATGCCTCACTAATTATTATTGGAATCTACCTGATCTTGGGTCTCACCATTTTGTACATACAAATGACAAGAGCCGTGAGCAACTTTCTGTCGATCACACCACCTCCAAGAGTCTAGAGCCACATAGAACAAAAGCTCTTTCTTCTCTCTTTCTCTCCCTCCTCAGTGTGATATAGAAGGTTAGGAGTGGCCCAGTGAAATACCACTCTGGAGTTCAAATGTATTTGAAAGCATAGAAGGTGCATACTCTTTTCCCCTGCAATGCATTAGCAGATCTAAATCAGCAGGTCAGCCTCATGTGAGTTAAATGCTTAGGCAGAATACCACAGAGAACCCAATTCTGGATTTTATGTCTCTGTGCCAAGGAAACCAGTTTGCATAGAAATCTGGTCTTGATTGCAAAATTAAATATTTTAAATAGCTTCTACAAGTATCAATAGAGTAGATGCATTTATTTGCTTATTAAGCTATTTATGTATTAATTTATTAGTGTATATATGTGTGTGTATGCGTGCATGTTAGTGTGTGTGTGTGTGTGTGTGTGTGTGTGTGTGTGTGTGTGTGTGTGATGAATTTCCAACTATTTCCACAACTTTGAGCCCAAATCATTGTTATCATCATAGTCTCCGGTACCTATGACTAAACTTGGAGTGCCAGAAACCATTCTGCCCTTGTATGCCATCTCTTACATCAGCTCTTACAGCTGTTTTACAGGTGAAGACAACTTATCAAAGAAGTTCTCAGAAGCTGAGGAAGATCACCCCACCAGAGGCTGGCAATAGCAAATTACAACACGAGTACAGGCACATGATCTTCAACTTCAAAGTGCTCTTACAGGTCCCAGGGTTTCAGGAAATTGTCCTGTTGAGGACCTAAGTTCAGCTGTCTGTGTTTTCCAAATGGCACATGTTTCTGTAAGTAGTCTCTCTAAACCTGCAGGCATTCTCCTACTTTGTTCAGAAGTCATGTGTTTTCAAGCGCCCGTCATGACCCTTGTTGCTGTCCAACTGCGTCTGTTTGACCACAGCTTGAATATGTGCCATACATAGATAGGATTCTAGCCCTACTTTGTACTTAAGGTTGTTTAAACTCTTTCAGAACACAGCACAGGAAATTCCCACTCTCTTTATATCATGTACACATGCTGTTTAATTTGTGTTTGGGTTCTGCTCTCTGAGCTTCAGTCCAAGCTTGGCACAGTTGCTTGTAAATTATACAAAACCTGTTAACAGACTAGATTTGAAAACAATCCAAATGACATTTATTTAGTAAGTACTGTAGTCAAACTGACCACTCTCCTGCCACACCCAAATTTCCATCAGTGTGTAAAGAGCTTATGGCTCAAGATGCTCTGTCTTAATTATTTAATGACCTCCTTGGTGGTACAATGAGTTCATTGTGTCCTCACCCTGTGTTCACCATATAAATGATTAGTACTACCCTTGACCTCTACTGTATTCAACTACTGTCTCTAAGTTGCAACTAAGTTTGTACAAAAACAGAATCTCCATCGGCGCTCCTTCCCTAGCCAGCCTGCTAAAATGGAAACTATTTCAATCAACATGACTTTAAAGCAGATACACAATCTTCAGCTCAGTTCTTATTTTGAACTATTAGATAAAGAAAACTCTGTGGTTGCCTCTCTCTTTACCATTCTTTCATGCTCTTGTCATGTAACAATATTTTCTTTCTAGCAATTTTCAATGTTTTTATTGTTGTTGTTGTCATTGTCATTGTGTATATAGGGTCTCACTATGTAAACCTATCTAGCCTAGAACTCTCTATGTAAGTCATACTGGCATTAAATTCATACAGATCCACCTGCCTCTGCCTGCAGAGTTCTGAGATGGAAGGTGTATACCACCATGCCCGGCTTGTCTTTCTAGTTTGTATTGTAGTGGTTCCATTACACAGATTAAAAAAATACCCCAAAGTGTACAAACATATATTCCCTATTATTTTATTTATATTGATAGCTATATACTTGTGTGTGTATACACACACAATATATATGATATACACATATACACACAATATATGTGTGTATATATATATATGTATATGTATATGTGTATATGTATATGTATATATATATATATATATATATATAGTGATTCAGAAAAGTCTAGCTTTAGTTTATTTTCAACAATGAAAATAGACACTACCATGATTTCTTCAATAATACAAATTATTGAAATATAATTAATCTTATTTCTTCAAAGGAGAAAGATTATTCTCATAAAGGAATGGCTTCTATAGTATCTCAGAGTGAGTGGTTTTCACACACTCTTGGTGACTCAAAACTATGCATAATAAAGTTATGCTTATTAACAACAAAGTTCTTTTTAATATATTGTTCTTTGGAGAAAGCAAATTGGGTTTATTTTTTCTCTCTTGTAAATTATCAAATTCCGTGCTTTTAGATTTTTAATTCTCTCATATATTAGCTCCCTTTAGTTTTAACTCTTTCAAGTATTTGGAAAATGTAGATTGTTTTTCTTCCTTGATTAGTGGTGAAAGAATTCAGACTATAGATTTCTTGGAAATACAGTTTAGATCACATTTCCAAGTAAATAAATATCAGTCTAAGTTCTACTATCTATCTATCTATCTATCTATCTATCTATCTATCTATCTATCTATCTATCTATCTTTAACAATTGCATAACTAGCTATCTGTCACCTAAAGTGTGTGTGAGTGGGTGTCTGTGTGTGTCAGTGAGTGTGTGTGTGTAATTGGTATATTGTGTTATTTAAATATACCCATTGCTATTGTTACATTATTAAACACCATATTCAATAACAAACTTCTAATCCAGGCTTTTCAAGCATGCTTACTTGGGAATTGTAGAAACAGATAAGGACTACATTTCTAGAAGTTGCTCAATAACCTAACCATTCCAGAATTTTCAGGATGTTACAATGTCTGATTTTTTTTAAATTCTGCTAATTTTTAAAAATTAGATATTTTCTTCATTTACATTTTGTATGTTATCCCCTTTCCTGGTGTGCCCTCCAACTCCCCCCCCCATCTCATCCCCACTCACCTTGCTCACCAACCCACCCACTCTCGATTTCCTGTCCTGGCATTCCCCTACACTGAGGCATTGGACCTTCATGGGACCAAGGGCCTCTCCTCCCACTGATGTTGGCCAAGGCCATCCTCTGCTATATATTCGATGGAACCATGGGTCCTTCCATGTGTACTCTTTGGTTGTTGATCCAGTTCCTGGGAGCTCTGGGGGTACAAGATGGTTCATATTGTTGTTCTTCCTATGGGGCTGCAAACCTCTTCAGCTCTTTGGGTCCTTTCTCTATCTTCTCCATTGGAGAACCTATGCTCAGTCCAATGGTGGGCTAAAAGCATCCACCTCTGTATTTATCAGGCACTGGCAGGAAACCTCTCAGGAAACTGCTATATCAGGCTCCTGTCAGCAAGTACTTGTTGGCATCCACAGTAGTGTCTGGGTTTTGTAACTGTATATGGGATGGGTCTGCAGGTGGGAAGTCTCTGGATGACCTTTCCTTCAGTCTCTGCTCCCCACTTTTTCTCTGTATCTCCTTCCATGGGTATTTTATTCCCTTCTAAGGACTGAAGAATCCACACTTGGTCTTCCTTCTTCTTGAGCTTCACATGATCTGTGAATTGTATCTTGGGTATCCCGAGCTTCTGGACTAATATCCACTTATCAGTGAGTACATATCATGTGTGTTCTTTTGTGATTGGGTTATCTCACTTGAGATGATACTTTTCTAGTTTCATCCATTTGCCTAAGAATTTCATGAATTCATTGTTTTTAATAGCTGAGTAGTACTCCATTGTATAAATGTACCACATTTTCTGTATCCATTCCTCTGTTGAGGGACATCTGGGTTCTTTCCAGCTTCTGGCTATTATAAATAAGGCTGCTATGAATGTAGTGTAGCATGTGTCCTTATTACATGTTGTACCACCTTCTGGGTATATGTCCAGGATTTGTATAGCTGGGTCCTCAGATAATACTACATCCAATTTTTGGAGGAACCACCAGATTGATTTCCAGAGTGGTTTTACCAGCTTGCAATCCCACTAGCAATGAAGGAGTGTTCCTCTTTCTCCACATCCTCGCCAGTATCTGCTGTCATCTGAGTTTTATCTTAGCCATTCTAACTGGTGTTATTGCCCTGATGACTAATGATGTTGAACATTCCTTCAGATGCTTCTCAGCCATTCAGTATTCCTCAGTTGAGAATTCTTTGTATAGATCTGTACACCATTTTTAATAGGGTTATTTGGTTCTCTGGAGTATAACTTCTTGAATTCTTTGTACATATTGGATATTAGCCCTGTATCAATGTAGGATTGGTAAAGAACTTTTCCCATTCTGTTGGTTGCTGTTTTGTCCTATTGAAAGTGTCCTTTGCCTTACAGAAGCTTTGCAATTTTATGAGGTCCCATTTGTCAAGTTTGGATCTTAGAGCATAAGCTATTGGTGTTCTGTTCAGGAAATTTTTCCTGTGCCCATGTGCTCGAGGCTTTTCCTCACTTTCTTTTCTATTAGTTTCAGTGTCTCTGGTTTTATGTGAAGGTCCTTGATCCCTTGGACTTGAGCTTTTTACAAGAAGATAAGAGTGTGTCAGTTTGCATTATTCTACATGCTGCCAGTTGAACAAGCACCATTTGTTGAAAATGCTCTTTTTTTCTACTGTATGGTTTTATCCCCTTTGTCAAAGATCAAGCGACCATAGGTGAGTGGGTTCATTTCTGGGTCTTCAATTCTATTCCATTGATCTACCTGCCTGTCACTGTACCAGTACTATGCAGTTTTTATCATTATTTCTCTGTAATACAGCTTAAGTCAGGGATAGTAACTCTACCAGAAGTTCTTTTATTTTTGAGAATAGTTCTGCTATCCTGTTTTGTTTGTTTGTTTGTTTGTCTGCTTTTGTTATTACAGATGAATTTGAAAATTTCTCTTCCTAACTCTATGAAGAATTGAGATGTAGTTTTGATGGGAATTGCATTGAATCTGTAGATTGCTTTCGACAAGATTGCCATTTTTACTATATTAATCCTGCCAATCCACGAGCATGATCTCTTCATCTTCTGAGATCTTTTTTGATTTCTTTCTGCAGAGACTTGAAGTTCTCGTCATACAAATCTTTCACTTGCTTAGTTAGAGTCATACCAAAGTATTTTATATTATTTGTGACAATTATGAAGGGTGACGTTTCCCCGATTTCTTTCTCAGCCTGTTTATCCTTTGAGTAGAAGAAGGCCACTGATCTGTTTGAGTTAATTTTATATCCAGCCACTTTGCTGAAGTTGTTTATTAACTTTGACTCCAACCAAGAAGATGATGTTGCATTTTGGTTTCTATTAAGATTACTACCTTCAACCCCTGCCAGCTGAGTTTCCATGCTGAAAGACAGTAAAGATTAGTGCATACTACAGGAGACAACAAGGAGAAGATTACTGAATACAAAGGAGCTTGGCTACTGGGTCAAACCTACAAACTAGAATCCAGAGTCACTAGAGAAGGGACAGGAAGATGAATTTTCCATAGAGCAAATTAATCTTTTATGGTTTGATAATATAATACATTTACATAATTAACCTTAGACATTTTCATGTATACCAAATTCCCCTTTCTCATTTCTCCACAATCTTTCTTCTCAAGAAATCCCTTCCTATTTGCATGTCTTCTTATGTGTGCCTCAGAGAGTTTAGTTAGAGTCTCTTGTCAAAGTGTGGGAAAGCCACTTACTAGATGAAGAATAACAGCAATGGCTACACCACTGAAAAAAATGGCACCTCTCCCCCACCTTATTGTCCAGCAATGAGATTCATACATTAAAAGTCATAGTGGTTTTTATTTTCTTACCTTTTCAGGCTATAAGGAATGGAGGAGTGGGGCCTAATGAACCATTCCCCTCATCCATGATGAAATGTTGACTGGCACAATCTTGTAGAAGTCCTGCATAGATAACTGTGTATATGAGTTCATATGTAGTGAGTTCATGAGTACCACAGCTATGATCTAGCTATAGGACACATTTTTTTGCTGCATATTTCTCCATCCTCTGCCTCTTAACATTCATTCTGTTCTCTAACCCATGATGTTTGCTGAGTCTTGGGTGAGAGAGCTAGAGGAGGCGTCTCAATTAGTTCTTCCTTTCATTCTCTGTGGTCGTTTCTCTGTGACCAATGAATATGGTATCTTCAATGACAGGCCTTTATCATCAAGTTCTGGTGGACAACCAAGAGTGATGGTGGTATACTGTATTGTTTTGGGCCTCTGAGGCCTCGGTAGCCAACACCTCATAAGGAGGTTATCACACATCTCCCATTGGAATTTTAGTTTAATACCTCATGGTTTCTGGGAAGAGCATTTTCCACCCATGGAGAGTACCTCTGTTCAAACTCATGTAAATATATATATATATATATATATATATATATATATATATATATATATATATATATAATATATGCTCATAAAATTGTAGGATAGAATATGTTTTTAAAATACCCTTAGTTTTGCTTACTTCTTCTCTCTCTCCTTTCCTGTCTTTCCATCTCCCCTCCATGCTTAGACCTCTAAACTCTTCACAAGTATTCTCTCCACTTTCATATCTGTCATATTTTACTATTCCTCTATCTTAAAGTCTCTTCTCTTCTCTTCTCTTCTCTTCTCTTCTCTTCTCTTCTCTTCTCTTCTCTTCTCTTCCCTTCTCTTCTCTCTCTAATAATCCATTTTTAACCTTTCTGGCCTTTACCAGTGTTAAGCACATTATTTTTTAAACTCATAGCTAATAACCTTACATGAAGGAAATCTTACAATGTTTGTCTCTCTCAGTTACCTATTTTTTCTGTAAATTTCATCATTTCATTCTTTTCTACCACTACATAAAATCCCAACATGTGTTTGGGTTATAATTTTCCTTATCCATTCATTCCTCAGTTGATGGGTATCTGGGCTGGTTCCATCTCATACTATTGTAAACAGAACCACATTGAATATAGAAGTATAGGCATATATATTGTAGAGTATGGATTTCTTTGGGTATATGCCCATGGGTAGTATAGCTGTATCATATGGAAGTTCTAGTCTTAACATTTTGAAGAACTCCATACTGACTTTCAAAGTGGCTGTCTTAGTTTATACTTTTACCAACAGTGTATAAGAGTTTCCCTTCTGCCATGTCCTTTCCAGCATTTGTAATTCTTTGTTTTCTTGATAATAACCAATCTGGCTACAATGAGTTGACATCTCAAAGTAGATTTGATTTGTATCTTCATGATAGCTAAAGATGCTGAATGCTTTTTAAAGTGCTTATTATCTGTGTTTCTTCCTTGGAGAACTACTCATTCAGTTTTATAGACCAAGTTTGCTCTTTAGATGTTTGCTTTCTTAAAGTTCACTGTATATTCTAGGGATGACTCCTTGGTCAGATATACAGCTGGCAAAGACATTCTCTAATTCTCTAGGCTACCTCTTTGTACAATTAACAGTTTCCTAGGCAGTACAGAAGCCTTTTAATTTCATAAAGCCTCATCACTTGACTGTTGTTCTTATCTTCTATAACCAGAGTTCTATTGAGAAAGTCTTTAACTATGCATGCATGTGTGTGTACCTGCTATTATTTATTTATTTATTTATTTATTTGTTTGTTTGTTTGTTTGTTTATTTCACAAATGGGAAAAGGGGGATCTAATTACATTCTTATACATATATACACACAGTTTTCCCAGTGTCATTTGTTGAAGGTGCTCTCTTTTCTTGAATGCTTTTTGCTTCTGTATGACAAGCCAGGTGACTGTAATGGCATGGGATGTGTACCTAAGCCCACTATTTGTTTCATTCATCTATGAGTCTGTTTTTACCAGTACCATGTTGTTTTTATTTCTGTGGCTCTGTAGTATAACTTTAAATCAGGAACCCTTATTTATTTTTCTGGAAATAATTGAATTGAAATTTTGATAAGGATTGCATTAAGTTTATAGATTTATTTTGGTTCATTTCCATAATAGTTATCCTATCATCCATGACCATGTGAGGTCTTTCCATTTTCCTGTGTCTTCAATTTCTTTCTTTCTTACTAGTATCCATTTATTTCCTTTTCTTGATGTATTGATTTTGCTAAGTCTTCAAGCACTACACTGAATAGGTTTGAGGAGAGTAGGCATTTTTCCTTGTTCCTAGTTGTAGAATATTCTG
This sequence comes from Mus minutoides, assembly GCA_902729485.2. Lineage (NCBI taxonomy): Eukaryota > Metazoa > Chordata > Mammalia > Rodentia > Muridae > Mus > Mus minutoides. The sequence goes on along the minus strand of LR753305.1, from coordinate 4,864,346 downwards.
GTTTTCTTCATTTAACATAATGTTGGCTATAGGGCTATACTAGCCTTTATTAACTTAAGACATGTTACATCCATTTCTTATTTTTATTACATATTTTCTTTATTTACATTTCAAATGCTATACGGAAAAAACCCTATAGCCTCCCCCTGTCCTACTCCCATACCCACCCACTCCCACTTCTTGGCCATGGCATTCCCCAGTACTGGGGCATATAAAGTTTGCAAGACCAAGGGGCTTCTCTTTCCAATGATAGCTGACTAAGCCATCTTCTGTTACATATACAACTAGAGACAGGAGCTCTGGGGGTGCTGGTTAGTTCATATTGTTGTTCTACCTATAGGGTTGCAGACCCCTTCAGCTCCTTAGGAGCTTTTTCTAGCTATTCCATTGGGGGGCCCTGTGTTCCATCCTGTAGATGACTGTGAGCATCCACTTCTGTATTTGCCAGACAATGGCATAGCCTCACTTGAGTTAGCTATATCAAGGGTCCTTTCAGCAAAAACTTGCTGGCATATGCAATAGTGTCTGGGTTGGTGGCTTATTATGGGATGGATTCCTGGGTAGGGTAGTCTATGGATGGTCCATCCTTTCATCTTAGCTCCAAACTTTGTCTCTGTAACTCCTTCCATGTATGTTTTGTTCCCTATTCTAAGGAAGAATGAAGTCTCCACACTTTGGTCTTAATTTTTCTTGTTTTTCTTGTGTTTTGCAAATTGTATCTTGGGTATTCCAAGTTTCTGGGCTAATGTCCACTTACTAGGGAGTGCATATCAAGTGACTTCTTTTGTGATTGGGTTACCTCACTCAGGATGATATCCTCCAGATATATCCATTTGCCCAAGAATTTCATAAATTCATTGTTTTTAATAGCTGAGTACTACTCCATTGTGTAAATGTACCACATTTTCTGTATTCATTCCTTAGTTGAGGGACATATGGGTTCTTTCCAGCTTCTGCCTATTATAAATAAGGCTGCTATGAACATAGTGGAACATGTGTCCTTATTACCAAATGGAATATCTTCTGGGTATATGCCCAGGAGAGGTATTGCTGGATCCTCCAGTAGTACTATGGCCAATTTTCTGAGGAACCTCCAGAATGATTTCCAGAGTGGTTGTGCCAGCTTGCAATCCCACCAACAATGGAGGAGTGTTCCTCTTTCTCTACATCCTTGGCAGCATCTGCTGTCATCTGAATTTTTTGATCATAGCCATTCTGACTGGAGTGAGGTGGAATCTCAGGGTTGTTTAGATTTACATTTCCCTGATGATTAAGGATGTTGAACATTTTTTCAGGTGCTTCTCAGCCCTTTAGTCTTCCTTACTTGAGAATTCTTTGTTTAGCTCTGTACCCCATTTTTAATGGGGTTATTTCATTTTCTGGAGTACAGCTTTTTTAGCTCTTTGTAGATGTTGGATATTAGTCCTCTATCAGATTTAGGATTGGTAAAACTCCTTTCCCAATCTGTTGGTGGCCTTTTTGTGTTATTGACAGTGTCTTTTGCCTTATAGAAGCTTTGCAATTTCATTAGGTCCCATTTGTCAATTCTTGATCTTACAGCACAAGCCATTGCTGTTCTGTTTAGGAATTTTTCCCCAGTGCCCATATTTTTGAGGCTTTTCCCCCACTTTCTCCTCTAAAAATTTCAGTGTCTCTGGTTTTATGTGGAGTTCTTTGATCCACTTAGACTTGAGGTTTGTACAAGGAGATAAGAATGGATCGATTCATATTCATTTACATGATAAGTACCAGTTGTACCAGGACCATTTGTTGAAAATGCTGTCTTTTTTCTACCCGATGGTTTTATCTCCCTTGTCAACGATCAAGTGACCAGAGGTGTGTGGATTCATTTCTGGGTCTTCAATTCTATTCCATTGATCTACCTGTCTGTAGCTGTACCAGTACCATGCAGTTTTTATCACAATTGCTCTGTAGTATAGCTTGAGGTCAGGCATGGTGATTCCACCAGAGGTTCTTTTATTGTTGAGAATAGTTTTTGATATCCTAGGTTTTTTATTATTCCGGATGAATTTGCAAATTGCCCTTTCTAACTCAGTGAAGAATTGAGTTGGAATTTTGATGGGGATTGCATTGAATCTGTAGATTGCTTTCGGCAGGATAGCCATTTTGACTATATTAATCCTGCCAATCCATGAGCATGGGAGATCTTTCAAGCTTCTGAGACCTTCTTCAATTTCCTTCTTCAGAGACTTGAAGTTCTTATCATACAGATCCTTCACTTCCTTAATTAGAGTCATCAAGTTATTTTATATTATTTGTGACTATTGTAACGGTAGATACCAGTCAGATACCAGTCCCATGAAAGTTCCTATATTTACTTCAAATTCCATTTTTAAAATTACACCTTTTTTATTACAACAAATATTCTGTTTGAGCATTCTAATCAAATAGCACCATATATTATATTACATTTCTCATATCTTCCACCATGAGAAAAATTATGTTTATTTGTATTTCTACTATCTCACAAATAAACTATATAGCTAGATTAAACACTATCTCAATTTTCTAGGCAATTAGCACTAAAAGATACTTGGAAATATATAATAATTGGTATAATATTGGTAGTGGTGGAAGGGAGAAACAACAGAATCCTAACCAACGTCAGGCACTGAGCCTACGCTGAAACCGGAACTGATGGAAAAGCCAGCCTCCTGAGTGTCTCTGTGTAGTTCCTTTCCACGAGGCATCAGGACAGTTCTCATTCAGACCCAGCTGGTCTTTCTGTATGTCCTGAAGATTCTCTCTCAGGTCTACAGCAAAATCAGGTCCTGAAATCCCTCCAAAGAAGCCCTTTAGCTTCACCCCGCTACTGCTGCAACTCAGCTGAACTGTCTGATGACAGCACAAAATAGGAAAGAAAGCCTTGTGCATGCGGTGAAACAGCAAGAGGAAGCTTCACCCTTTCCTTCCCCAATTGAGTTTGAGGAAATCCAGGACAGGCTCAGAGCACTTGATCCGCGCCCCGTCCTGTCCCGCAGGAAAGAGACACAGACCAAACCGGGTTCCTCGACTTAAGTTAGTTTACTCAGTATTATGCATGCAGTTACAGCTTAAGCGTAAATAGTAAATTCATTTATCCTTCTCTTCTCTGGAACTATCCCCACGGGAGCAACCAATTAAACCCTATCCTGGCCACACACAGAATGCCACGTAGCTCCTGCTCATACGCCAGGAATTCTCGGGCTTCAACTTCACATTCTCGGGCTTAGAATCATGTCACTGCCAACACAACCTAATGCCATATAAGGAGTTATTTATGCCAGCAAGACTGATAAGGCCGAGGCAGGCAGCGCCATCTTTCAGGGTGCGGCCGCTAGGCTCCCTACAAGCACTGACTTCCTGGATGAGGCATACGAATCTTAATTCCAATAGACATGTAGTACCCGTACTGTGGCCACACCTTAACTCATTCACCCACGCACTCCAAGTTCTTGCCACCTTTAAATGTTTGTGATCAATAGTATAATTCACATGTTTATGGGCTGGTGCTTAAAGATGCAAAGTTGGAATTCCTAACTAAAAGTATTATGGTTTTTTTTAAGTTGTAATCTTCATTTTGCAGATAACCCCTAAGAAGTTAGAGCAATTCTTCCTCCCGGTAAATATGTAGAGGACGTGTAGCAGACTCCCTCCGTCCCTCCTCCCCCTCCCTCCCTCTTCCTCTCTTTCACTGTTTTCTTCCTGTCCTCCTTTGTACTTGTTTCTCTGTGTGTGTATGTGTGTGAATGTACACAAGTGGAGGTGTTTCTGGATCTCACCTTGGAGTTGAGATCTGGTTTCTTCCATGATTGTTCTCTGCTTTATTTACTGAGGCAGGGTCTCTCAATGAAGTCAGAGGCCATAGATCCGGAGACTCTAACTGTCCAGCTTGCTCTGGGGATTCCTTCCTCTGCATCCCTCCCCAGGTCTGGGAATCCTGGTAGCCACCTTGCCTACTTGTGAAAATGTATTGCTTTTCACTGAGCCATTACCCAGGCTCTCTCTCCGTCTCTATAAGTTTGTGTTTATTGTACCCATGAAAACTTGCTTTTAAGATTTACATAGTTTGTAATTTGCATTTCCCTGATTCACCCATGAAAATCAGAACATTTGTTGTCCATTTTTTGGTTGTTTTGTTTTGTTTTGTTGAGACAGGGTTTCTCTGTATAGCCCTGGCTGTCCTGGAACTCACTTTGTAGACCAGGCTGGCCTCAAACTCAGAAATCCACCTGCCTCTGCCTCCCGAGTGCTGGGATTAAAGGCGCGCACTACCACGACCGGCTTCCTTGGAATATTTTTGTTTCTCTCATTAGAACATGCCCTAAGCATCTTCAACATCCAGAGTCATCAGGGAAATTCAATTCAAAACGACCTTGAGAGTCCACCTCACACCAGTCAGAATGGCTATGATCAAAAACTCAGGTGACAGCAGATGATGGCAAGGATGTGAAGAAAGAACACTCTTCCATTGCTGGTGGGATTGCAAGCTGGTACAACCACTCTGAAAATCTGTCTGGTGGTTCATCAGAAAGTTGGACATAGTACTACTGGAGGATCCAGCTATACCACTCCGCATCCAAAAGATGCTCCAACATATAACAAGTATACATGTTCCACTATGTTCATAGCAGCCTCATTTATAATAGTGAGAATCTGGAAACAACCCAGATGTCACAAAACAGAGGAATGGGTACAGAAAATGTGGTGCATTTACACAATGGAGTACTATTCTGCTATTAAAAACAATGAATTCATGAAATTCTTAGGCAAATGGATGGAACTAGAAAAATATCATCCTGAGTGAGGTAACCCAATCACACATGGTATACACTCACTGATAAGAGGATATTAGCCTAAAAGCTCAGAATACTCAAGATACAATTCACAGATCATATGAAGCTCAAGAAGAAGAAAGACCAAAGTGTTCCTCTTAGAAGGAGGAACAAAATACTCATGGAAGCAATATAGAGACAGAGATGTAGCAGAGACTGAAGGAAAGGCCATCCAGAGACTGCCTCACCTGGGGAATCCATCCCAAACCCAGACACTATTGTGGATGCCAAGATGTGTATGCTGTCAGGAGCCTAATGTAGCTGTCTTCTGAGAGGCTCTGCCAGAGTCTGACAAATACAGGGGCAGATACACAACACCAACCTTTGAACCAAGCACAGGGTTCCCAATGAAGGAGGTAGAGAAAGGACTGAAGGAGCTGTAGGGGTTTGCAACCCCACAGGAGAAACAGTATCAATCAACCAGAGCCCCAGGAGCTCCCAGAGACTAAACCACCAACTAAGGAGTACACACGGAGGGACCCATGGTTCCATTCACATATGTCCCAGAAGATAGCCTTGTTGGGCATCAATGGGAGAAAAGGCCCTTGGTCCTGTGAAGGCTTCATGCCCCAGTGAAGGGGAATTTGAGGGTGGGGAGGTGGGAGGTTAGGGGGAGCACCCTCATAGAAGCAGGGGGAGAGTGTAGGATAAGGGGTTTCTGGGAGGTGGGGGGCACCGGGAAAGGGGATAACATTTGAAATGTAAATAAAGAAGATAAAAAAAAGAAGATATCCGATTTAAAAAAAAAGAAAATATTTAATAAAAGAAAAAAAAGAAATAAACTTGGGTTCTCTGAAAAAAAAAGTATGTTCATTATATTAGAAAATAATGCAACATTTCCCTTTAAAACTGTGAGTGTAAAGTCTACCTTTACTCTAATGGAATAAATTAAATACATTACCACAGTGTGCCCTCTTACTGTCTCCCACCCCCACCACCATGCCTGTGTTGAGCACACATTGGCTATGGCTCAACAGGGGCACTGGTTACTGGTTATAGCATTGAGTCTCTCACAGGGTATTTCCAAATGCTCTCCAGAGTTTATACATGGTGACTTTAGTAGGGGAGTGATTTTGTACCCACTAATCATTATTTCAATTAGCAACGAGAAGACAAAGGATGAAGGAATTCTCCACGGAAGGTGTTCCTTCTTGTCCTCTTGTGGGAAAACATCAGAGATCTCTAAGTCTACTTCCTCCTGTCCTCACTCCTGGGTTTGTGTTTGATTTGGAGGAAGGAAGTGTTGTGGGGGGAGGTGCAGGAATTGGATTTTTAAAGTTTTTACAACTAAATGACTTGGGGCATTGGATTTGTGCTACAGTAACAACTGCAAATGGATATTTATATAGCCTTAAGTCAACCCTAAGAGCTTAAAAGTTTATTTTTAGGTCTCTGCTTGGCCAAGGGGGAAGTATGGTAAATGAACCTTATGTTCTTACATGGGCATGCAGCTGGACTCAAAACATTTTAGAAGTCTGACCGGAGGCCCTTGAGAAGACTCAGCTTTATTACAGAGACCCAAACAATGATAACATTACTTCTGGTTTTTTTTTTTTTTTTTTTTTTTGGCTTTTTCTCTTTTTTTCTTTTCCTCCTTACTTACTTTCACTTTTAATACTTGTAGGCCATACATTTCTTGAAGATTAAAAAAAAAAGACAAAAACTTTTAAGAAATACAAATTAAAAAACCTCATAACTTGAGCTAATCAGTGCTCACGTGCTTCCTGGCATGAAGGCCCCCAGACACAATTCAGGCTAGTGTTTGAAACATGAAGCAGCATTATTTACTTTACTGGCTGGTTTGGTGTGTCAAATTGAAACAAGCAGGAGTTATCAGAGAAGGGAGCTTCAGGTGAGGAAATGCCTCCATGAAATCCAGCTGTAAGGCATTTTCTCAACTAATGATCAAGGGGATTGGTGGTTCATTATGGGTGGTGCCATCCCTGGGCTGGTAGTCCTGGGTTCTATAAGAAAGCAAGATGAGCAAGCCAGGGGAAGCAAGCCAGTAAGTAACATCACTCCATGTCCTCTGCATCAGCTCCTGCTTCCTGACCTGCTTGAGTTCCAGTCCTGACTTCCTTTGGTGATAAACAGCAATGTGGAAATTTAATCTGAATAAACCCTTTCCTCCCCAACTTGCTTCTTGGTCTTGATGTTTGTGCACGAATAGAAACACTGACTAAGTCACCTACACATCAATTTTAAGGCTAAGTATGAAAAAAGACCACAAAATAAATCAATATAATGAATATAATTATCAAAATGGTAACATTTAGAAATAATTGGTTAAATTAAATGTATTGTTAATTTACACCTCTTCTTTTTCTTGAATTTTATTTATTAATTATATTTTTGGTGTCCTTTGTTTTGCTCTGTTTTGAAATGAGATCTCACTATGCAGCCTAGTGGGCAGCAGACTCACAGAGAGGTCAGCCTGCCTCTGCCTCCCCGTGCAATTATTAAAGGTACGAGTGGGCTCACCAGGTACTCAGCTTACCAGGCACTCAACTCATCAGGCTTCCAACTCACCAGGCATTATTGTTCCTTTTAAAGTGTGACACAAGACAAACTTTAATCACATACTGAAGTCACAATATCTTTGCTCCATAACGTAATAGAACACAAGATTTAAAATCCAGGCTCTGAAGTAAATTCACCTGGATTCAAAATCTACTACTCTGCTGTTACAACAGCTAGGTGACCTTGGTCAAGTCACAGGTGATATGTGTTACAGATTTATTTATAAATTGTGAACCCTGTATCACAGGTTATATGACTATGAGCTCTGCTCAGAGCCCAGCACAAAGAAGGAATTCAGAGAAAGGTGCTTGAATTATTATCTTCAGAATTCAGGGACTGGGAAGCCTTTTTAGTTCCACTCTGTTTGAGAAACAGAAAATAAGTTTAAATAATGAATTTACAGGAGTGCCACTTCCCTCTTTCTCCTTACCCCACCATACGGCAGCCAGCTTATCGAACTGAATGTGAAATCAACTCACATTTTTAGAATGACGAATCTTTAAGATTTGTAGATAACCTATTGAATAGAATTCTCCTTTTAACCTGTCTAGCTGAGCCCAGTTTTCTGAACAGACCAATGCAATTAGAAAACATTATATGTGTATCCTTGCCATTGATAGGTTTTTGTTAAAATAGATGGCTGGTGTTAGATATGAACAACAAGAGCACACATCTCTGATGCCCCGGACAGAGAGCAAGCTTCAAAGCAAACGTTGCTTCTGTAGAGCTTCTGCTACCCACTAAACCTTACTCTGGATGCTTGGTTTATCTCACCTCTCTTAAGTTCACATATCAGTAGCACTTGTTGAAAGTTGCATAACCAATAAGAGGCAGAGATTAGTCATAACTCCACGAACTTTTGGACAGGTATGCTGAGGGGTGTGCTAGTATTCCTAGGGCAAATCTCCACAGGTCTGCATAGCAGAGAGAGGACTGTGAAGAAAGGGACTTCTTCCACAGCAGAGCTACTACAGGGGTAGGAAAGAAATGGTCATTACAGTCTTCACCTTGTATCTGCTAGAGCATGACTTGAGAAACTAAGTTATTTTCATCATTTCTTACAGTCCAATGAGTATGATGTTTTGGGGCTGAACAAAGCCCACATTCATTTACTACTGATTTCAAAATGGGTAATAAAACCCTTGAGTACACAGTTGCTGGTGGCTTAAAGGTTGTTGAGAGGATAAATGTATGTATACTAAATTTTTTTCCAGTCAGGAGTTGTCATCCAAACCACCAAACACATCTGATCACTTATTCAATTATTTCAAATATGCACGTAGAAAATACCAACCCAGATCCAAACAAGAAGGGCTGAATCACATACAGTGGATGCCGAACAACGAGGTGTAATCACCTCTTGGCATTCCACAGAGAACTCTACTCAGGTTAACCCAGAGTCCTTCAGAACTACCTTGAATCCAGTCAGGTAGGATTGCTAAGCCAAAGCTACTCCTAAGCTCTTTGATTGGCTTCTGACTTAAGAAAGCAAAAACCTTTTAAACATTTGCTTTAAAACACACACATACACACACACACACACACACACACACACACACAAGACTCTGTGGTCAAAACTATGAGACATGCCTGTTTTGGTATGTGGTAGGGCTAATACAAACTGATTGAGATAGTGCTAATGATGCTGGGGACCACATGCTCAGAAATCCTAAGGCTTCCACACCCAAAGGATGAAGCAGATGCATAAACCAGCAGCCAGAAAGTTGAGCAGCAAGCAGTCAGAACTGGTCCAGACCAGAACTCAGAGCAAATAAGTTAAAAAAAAATAGTCACAAAATCAACAGGTTACAAATGAGGGAGTCTAAAGGATTAGGAGGCCAAGCAAGGTTCATTTTCAGATGTGTGTTATTCTTTTAAGGAAATTTTGTTGTATTAAATCTAGAAGTATGAGAATAAATTAGACATACAACTGGGAGCCTATGACTCAGTGTGGGGTGCAGAAGGCTTGTGGGAATACTCAGGAGAAGGACTGAGTATGGTATTGAGTCAGTCCACTGCACAGTCTGACTGGTTGCTGGTTGGAGATGATGTCTCCGCTATCTATGGTGATGTCTCCATTATCTGTGGACCTCAAAACTCTGCCTCTACCATTGCCCCTCATCTTATCATGGCTAGAAAAGGGGAACCACATAACATCCCCAAGCTGGGACCTAGCAGACATTCTCAGACTCAGCAGCGTTCACTTTGACAGGACATAGAGTAGCTTCCCATGCTGTGTATTTCAGTATTTCTGTGGAATGCTTACCTTGTGATATTCATTAGAGAAATAAGGCATCACTAATCTGTAGAACAAAGCACAGACTTGGTGTTTCTTCAACACTGGGTCACATCAAGTATAATTTAGAAATTCTTTGTAGAAATGTTTTAAAATCATAAAATAATCAACCATGTGTCTGTGAGATAGACAAATTACATAATTTAAGGCCATAAGTTAAATTGTATGAAAAAAAAGCACATGGAGTTCTCTTAGCACACAAAACCAAGAGAAATGAAGGAGCTTGTGTTCCCCTCAGAGCCGTTGTTAAAATGATATCGTGTGCTAGTGCACAAGGTCTGGGTGTCACAGTCTGAGACACATGGTTCCTTTCTAAGACTTGATTACTGTGCCAAAGCTAGGAAAGGAGAAAAAGGTGATTACCTGCAATGAATAGTAAATTCGTAAACTGTGGCCTCGAGGAATTACAGACAAAGCAAACTGCTGAGCTGAGAGACAGTTCAATCAGAGTTCTGACAAGCGACCACAAAAAGGACTGGGGACAGAACTTTAGCAGAAAGAGTATCAGTCTGTAAGGCTGCTGTAAGAAAATACCACAAATTGGGCTGGAAATCAGGAATTTTCACAGCTGAAATTTATTTTTCCAGTTATAGAAACTCAGAAGTCCAAGAGGAATACAATGGGAGATTCAGTGGATAGTGCTGGCTGGCATTTGGTTGGTAGACAGCACCTACTCTCTCTCTCTCTCTATGTCCTCCCATGGCAGGAGATGAAAGCATACTTCTGGGGGGACTTTTGTACAAGGAACTTGTAGTGGTTTGGATATGCTTGGCCAAGGAGTGGCACTATTAGGTGGGGTCCTGTTAGAGCATGTGTGGCCTTATCTGAGGAGGTGTGTTATTGCGGAAGTAGGCAATGAGCCCCTCCTCCTATTCACATGGGAGCCAGTCTTCCCCCTAGCCACATTCAGACGAAGATGTAGATCTTTCACCCTCTCCAGCACCATGTCTGCCTGGACCCTGCTATGCTTTCTGCCTTGATGATAATGGGTTGAACCTCTGAACCTGGAAGCCAACCTCAATTAAATGTTGCCCTTTATAGGAATTGCCTTGGTCATGGTGTCTCTTCACAGCAATGGAAACCTTAACTAAAACAGAACTATTCTAGTATATGTCTCCTCCCTAACATACAAGTTTCCAAAAGACCCTTCGTCTAGTAGCATCACTTCTGGGTTAAAATACCATCATAGGAATCTGGAAGGACACAGACACTCAGACCAGAACTGCCATTAATGAACCCACATAGAGGGGAGGTATTAAATTTTTCTGAGCCCAGGAATTAGGACTCTTTCCCAATGACAACTTGGTTCCATGTCATTTTAAGTCATTTTAAGTAGGAACATGACAAGATTCAAATTATATTTTTAAAAATCACTTAGAATCAGAGACAAGGATAAAATAATGGGTAGATGAATTAAGCAAAATAATTAATTCCTGGAAAGGTTTGAAAGAAAAGTCTGCTCTAATCAAAACAATCTAATTTTATGCACATTTTCCACTGTGTACATTATACCTGGTCCCATTTTTAACTTGCAGTTAGTGATTCCCACTGCTGACATCTATTTTAGACTGGACCATTCTAATTGGCTCTCCTGTATTCTGCGTCCTTTCAGAATGTGATTAAGTTCACTTAACCTTAACTAAGGTGTCTCACTGCACTGCGGGGTTGGGAGGGTTTCAAGGCCACTGGATTGGTTTGCTATTCGTACTTGGCTTTATCCTTAGTGTCAGAAATAATAGCTGAAAAATAGTCACTTTATGGAAATAATGAGCCCTCAAAGAATTTTTTTTAAGCATTTTGCTGCTGACATCTGCCAGTCTGCTTGGCAGTACATAACAATAAATACTCTTTTTGTTTGGAAATAACAAATTTGAATGTGACATCACTTTTCAAAATGCATCTGAATGGGAATGAGATGCACAGAACACATATCACAGATACAATACACATAAGAGAGTTAATCCTGACTCTCTTGACATAGCTTTTTGAACCATTTTAGTAGTGAGATAGAAAAGCTGTAGAAATTACCACAGGCAGCTGACAGCAGCAGAGCTCAATGTGTAAGTCCGTGGTTTGGGGGACTGGCATGAGTGTCTTAAGGTGGGGGACAGATGGAAGGAAATGACGGTATAGCATCCAAAAAACAAAGGTGCTACTATTGACCCAAGATGATCAAATGTCTTTTCCTTCTATTTTTTTTCTTAATTTCTAGAATTAAAAACAAATCACTAAAGGTTGATGCTACATGATAATTGTCAGTGCTGTTCACAAATTTTGCATTCTCTCCTCAAGCATTTGAGAAGTTTCCTGTCCCTATTAGTCAGAAAGAACCTATGTAACTCATTTTGATCAGGAAAGTGTCCAAGAAAAGGTTTTATTTTTGAGATAGAGTCTCATGGGATAGCCTTGAATTCCTGATCCCCCTGCCTCCACCTCCATAGTCTTCCACCTGTTTCAGTTGAGGAGAGCTCCCAGAGGCAATGGCTTCCTTCCTTGTGGAGTCTGGTGCTGGTTCAAGCTGATCTCCACCAGCCTACTAGAACCAGCAGCACATGGGTAGGTGCAGAGTATAGGCACTAAACATCTGTGCTGTTCTACAGGAAAACCAGTAGGACATGAGTAAAAGAAGTAAGAAGCTAGGCATAAGTGCCACCAGTGAATAATTCTGAAATGGTGTCAGTGTTTAAGGGCTAAGTAACAGAGAGTAAATGTCACTAGAGACTAGATTTATAGTGGCACTCGTAACACGGTAGTGAACACTTGCTATAGCTATTTCTTTTGATAACATGGGAGGCAGAATAGGTATCTATAGGGTGTGCGGGGAGTGATAGGTCAGAGAGACCACCTTAGACACAGCCAGAAAGTTTACAAACAATGGAAAGAAAATAAAACTACCCAAAAAATCTTGTCTTTTGAGATAACAGAGGCAACTTCATCTCTCTAGTAGGAAAAAGATACAAGGCTAAAGAGATGGCTCAGAAGGTAAGCTCTTCTGAAGCTCCTGAGTTCAAATCCCTGCAACCACATAGTGATCCACAACCACCCATAATGAGACCTGATGCACTCTTCTTGTGTGTCTGAAGTCAGCTACAGTATGCTTAAATAGAACAATAAATAAATCTTTGGGCCAGAGCAAGCAGGGACTGAGCAGGCATAGCTGACCAGAGCAAGCAGGGCCGACGGGAGTGAGTTCCTAAAAACTCAATTCCCAACAGCCACATGAAGGCTCACAACCATTTGTACAGCTACAGTGTACTCATATACATTAAATAAATAAATCTTTAAGAAAGAAAGAAAGAAAGAAAGAAAGAAAGAAAGAAAGAAAGAAAGAAAGAAACTAAAGTCCTCGTGGCAAAAACTCTAACAGTACTGTCCTAAGGGCGGGCATACCATTGGGTTATAGTCTGTATTGTGTCTCCCTTGAATGCACATCCTGAAATCTAACTTCCAATGTCTCAAAATACATCTCTACTTGGAAATTCTGCCTCTGTCGATGTTACTAAGTCAAAATGAAGCTGGAATCCAATGTAAAAAATTGACTATCCCCCTTTCCACAATGCAGTTGACTTAACTCAATCAACTGAGGGCCTGAAGAGAACAAAAGACAGAGGGAAAAGGAGGAGTTTGCCCCTTTATTCTTAGCCTCACTGCATAGTCTTGAATATCTGTCATTTATTCTGGGGATGGGGTTTACATATCTCCTGGTTCTCAGCTTTCCAGATACAGACTTCATTGAAGATTGAAGTTGAACCACCTCATTCCTAAGACTGCTGCTTTCTATGGCAGAGGATGAGATCCTCTGTTTTGTGTTATCTGATTCAGATAGATAGATAGATAGATAGATAGATAGATAGATAGAGACAAATGGATAGAAGGTTGATAAATAGATGATGGATAGATTGTAGATAGATCATAGATTATAGATAAGTGATAGGTAGATAAACAGATTATAGATATATAGATATATATCTATATCCATATAGAGATATGGATATATAGATGATAGATAGAGAGTATGTGGATGATAGACAGATAGATAGTAGATAGATTGATGATAGATAGGTAGTAGGTAGATTGATTGATGATAGATAGATGATAAATAGTAGAAAAATGATAGATAGATAGATAGATAGATAGATAGATAGATAGATAGTAGATAGATT
>LR753305.1:4729806-4850432 GCA_902729485.2 Mus minutoides | reverse complement strand
CAGCTCCTGCTTAAGTTCCAGTCCTGACTTCCTTTGGTGATGAACAGCAGTATGGAAGTGTAAGCCGAATAAACCCTTTCCTCCCCAACCTGCTTCTTGGTCATGATGTTTGTGCAGGAATAGAAACCCTGACTAAGACAATTGATGATATATATATGATAGATATATAAATCAAGAGATAAGTAGATATTAAATAAGTTGATGGTAGATGCATAACTGTAGATCTCACATCAATTCTGTCTCTCTGGAGGACACTAAGACACGGGGATCAATATGCATAGAGAAGGTCATGTGCGAAACACAGCCATAACACAACCTTCTGCAAACTACAGAGCAAGGACAGAGGAGATCTCACCCTATAACTCTTCATGTTAGACTTTCATGCTTCAGAGCTATAAGAACTCAGTTTTCTCTCACTTGTACCACCTATTTAGGGTCCACTACTACGGCAGTCTTAACAACTAATTTAAAGGGAATTGCCATACCATTACCGAATGGAAGAATATGTACTGAACAAAAGAATAAATGTTTCCAGATGGATCAGATATCACAGAGCTAAGAGCTTCCAAGAGAGAGAAAGAGAGAGAGAGAGAGAGAAAGACCATGTGAAGAAAAGATCTTTGTACAATGACACATCTAGTTGTTTGAATGGAATGGGCAAATAGCTATGTTTAACAGCTTGGCAGGAAGCAGCTGGATATACAGCCATTTAACTGAAGAGAATTCACTAAAGATGCAGTTTACAGAGGTGTCTCAGTGATAAGGTGCTAATTAGGGACAATGAGTCTCTCAGGAATCCACAGTCAGAGAGCTTCACATTCCAGGACTCAGTTGCAAAGAGATGGTACTAAGTGGTGAATCTAGGATAAGTCTGGATCCAGACAAGAAAGATGCCAATAAGGAACTAGAAACAGTAAGGCAGCCATTGCAAAGAGTGCTGCAAGGCTCGAGAAGGGAGTTTCCTTCAATCCTACCCTTGTTTTTGTTTGTTTATTCATTTGTTTCTTTTATCATCTCTGATTTCCATTCACCAACCAACAAAATAGAGAGAAAGCCTATATAATGTGGATTGTAGAGGTCAGCCCCTGGGGTGTAAGGTGTATCGGTTACTCTTTGCCAACTTGACACAAAGTAGAGTCTCTTGGGAAAGAAAACCTCAATTCAGGAATTGCTTCTATCAGGTTAGCCTATGGAAATGACAGAGGGGAAAGTTCTTGATTAATAACAAATGTGGGCAGCCTAGCACACTGCATGTGGTGCCATGGCTGGGAAGGCGATCTTGGGTTGTAGAAGAAACCAGAGTCCATCCATGGTTCAATTTCTGCCTCTGGGTTACTGCTTGAGGTCTTGCCTCAAGTCTCTTGATGAGGGACTCTAGCCTATGAGGGGAATTAAACCATTTCCTCTACAAATTGCCTTTAGTCATAGTTTAATCATAGAAAAAGAAATCTCAAACAAACAAAAACTAGAGCACACACAATAAGGAAAAAGTAGTTTTCATAGACATAAAGTTACCAAATCTTTAAAAAGTTATATTGGCAAATAAAGAATAGACTTTGATCAAAGAAATGACCCTGAGGCTCCCATCGCTCCACACATCAAAGGCAGGGAACGTTCTTATGGCTTCTACCTGAAGAATTTGAGTCTAATCAAGTCTAATACTTCACATCTCCTAATGACTATCCCTTTAATCCCACAGGCTCTTACAGTTTCTCTGGCTAAGTGGTCACCTGTGACTTCCTGTCTTTCCCCTTCTGAGTGGGTCTTTATCATCAAACTGTCATGGCACTTCTGTCTTCTGTCAACAGAATAGGGAGATGTGGCTTTGCTTTCATATTTCCTCATTCTATGGCTTACAAGAAACCACACTGAACTTCCATGGCTGTGACTGGACAGCACTTGAGTGATTTTTTTTTTTCTTTTCTTCAGTGGAACAGTGAGAGAACATGTTGTGTGGGAAGAAAAAAAGAACAAAATGTTTACTAACCAGATAATTGGCAGGGAGCAGACATCAGATATGTGTTCTTGTTCTTTTATTTTCCATCCAATTGAATTTAGCCAGTAGCATGGCTTGCTTTAACAAATATAATGTAGCCTATATCAGTTTTAGGTGGAAGCTTTAAAAGCAGTCTGGAACTTATTGCCCTCTCTCTTTTTCTCCTTCCTTTTTTGGTACGTGACCTGTCAGCTCCATCCAATTGGATCACTGGGAGGTCTACAATACTCAGAAGAAATGGAAGTAGACCATGAACAAGGAGCAAATTCAGTTGGGTTCAGAAGGTTGTATCATCTTCTCCCAGCAAATCTTGACTACTTAAGCATAGATACTACATAGCTCCTTTAGCACTAACTGCTAAAGAGGACACGATAACTAAAATCTTCACTATCAAGTCCTCTACTCATCTGTGGTAATTGAGAAAAAGAAGCAGTCCAGTCCTTTCTGGTCTCTAGTTCCCCCATGCCCAATCACTTCTCTCTCTTGGGATTCATTGTATATTAAAACTATGTAATTTGGTTTTGATTTTTTATAAGAAAGAACTCACTGTTAAGAAATTACCTGAGTCTCAAAAGACACACTGCACTTGAGCTTCTAAATAACACTGGAACTGTTCAGACTTGAGGGCTTTTGAATGTGCACAGAGTGATCTTACATTATAAGGTAGGCGTGGGCCTGTAGGTATCAGAGGTAAAATATTCTGACATAAAAATAATAGGTTAAAATGTCAAATTAGCAAAGGTAGATGAGTGGCTTGAGAGTTAACTAAGAGACTCGGGGAGTTTGATCCATAGGTGGGTTGTATCACTTCCCAGGTTGAAGTTCCCAGCGGAATAACCCTGAGACAGTGAGAAAGTGTGCACACCCTCAGTATTGATCCACTTGACTTGTTCAATGTGGCCTCAATGAGACCTGCTGCCTCCAGCTCCTCCAACCGTGCCTTCCCTACTGTGGTACTGGGAGTCAAAACCAGCCTTTCCTTTGATCAGTTATTTTGTCACAAGAAAAATAACTAATCCAGTCACCTAGGACTGGAGTGTGGAGGTTGAAGAGAGGAGTAGAGACTGACAGCTGGCCTGGATGACACC
Organism: Mus minutoides; assembly: GCA_902729485.2. Lineage (NCBI taxonomy): Eukaryota > Metazoa > Chordata > Mammalia > Rodentia > Muridae > Mus > Mus minutoides. Next base: position 4,847,348 of record LR753305.1, on the reverse strand, counting down.
ATCATGAGTAAAGGATGCATGAACTGTGTCCTGAACTGCATAGTTTTCAATACATTTGGATAAACAATGATTAGGATGATAATTCTGACTGATGCACAGAAAACAAACTGAAAGAAGACGAGGGTAGAAACAAGTGGACTGCTAAGCAAAGTGCTGCAGTTGCCCAGGCCATGGTAATAGAAAAGCAGCAGACTCAGCTCCCCTAAGGGCAAAGTTGCCACATCCTAATGGTAATTGAACTTAAGGATGAAGGGTTAGAAATCACTCTACGATTATGGGCTTTAGAAACTGAGAGGAGGTTGGTTTTCTTTAACAAAGTGGGGCAAGATGTTAACTAGCATGTGTCGATGACATTTGCATTTAATTATGACTTTAATATCTTAAGCTAGAACTATGAATCCTTGGGACTCATGTCTAGCAAAAGAAATGTTAAGACATTGTGGGATTAAAATTTTCTCCTCTTAAAAACAGACAAAACAAGGGCTTAAGAGATGGCTCAGTGAATAAGAGTACTGACTGCTCTTCCAGAGGTCCTGAGTTCAATTACCAGCAACTACATGGTGGCTCATAACTATCTGTAGTGGGATCTGATGCCCTTTTCTGGTCTGTCCAAAAGTAGCGACAATGTACTCACATACATGAAATAAATAAATAAGTAAATAAATAAATAAATCTTTTTTAAAATTTGAATTAAAAAAACAGACAAACAAACAAAAATCTGTCTGAGGAGAGGGCGTGGTTTAAATGCTGCATAAGTCAGATGACCAAAAGCCATATAAAAATCTAGTTATGGTGACACACTGGCAGGGTGTGGGCATGAGACAGAAGGATCCCTGGGACATGCTTGTATTCTAGCCAATCAGCAACCTCCAAGGTCAGTGAGAAACTGGCTCTCAAACACCAAGTAGAGTGTGTTTGAGAAAAGTACCCAAAGTCAACCTCTGTCCTCTACACACATGTGTGTCCATGTGTACACGCATGAAAACCGCACACACATATACCACACAACAAAATAAGAGGAAAAGGAGGAAGAGAGGGAGGAAATTTGCCCTCCCCATTACCAAAATTTTACCCCTCAGTTCAAAAATGAAAAAGGAAGGGATATCTTAAATTTAGTTAATAGTTCAAACATGGCAATATGAACCTTCTCTTGGTATCCTTGGAACGTGTCTTTGATTTCACTAAGTGTTACTTTACTGAAGATAAGAGGAATAGGTTTTCCAGTCAACAAGGCAAAGCTTTTCCTCAAGTTGCTCGGCCAGCAAGAGTCTTTTTAAATTCTAGGCTGTCTCTAGGAGGCAAGGATAGTTAGATGCTGGTAGACAGTGGTTTTTGCTGCTGTTTTTTGTTTGTTTGTTTGTTTGTTTTTAGCACAACCACATTCAAGCTATCTCAGTCAAGACCTCAGTCCTCATCCTCTCTGGCTCACAAATGCTCCTTTTTCTTACGGAAGTCTCGCTTTCCTGAATGATAGAGGCTGGGACAACCCCGCCCTCTCCAGAGAACTATATTATTTACCTCTTGTAGTTCAAAAGAATCACTTAAGAGTTGTGCATATGTACTTTCTGGGGAAGGAAGGGGTGAGGCCCTTCCCTTCCTTTTTAGCCCTTTCAAACCAGTTTATGCCAAAGGCTTTCTTCTCTTTACAGACACCTACTAAGAAGCCAGACTGAGAGGAAAAGACACTAGCTTTTGAATGTTAACCCCTTAGTGGAGGACTGAACCTAATTAAGAACTTACTTATCTCTCTGAGCCTCCATTCTTCATATAAAGGTCAGGGATGATAATAGAACCAATTGTACAGAGTCATTAGTGGGAGGTTAAATGAGACAACACATTACATGTTCACCCCCAGTGACTAATAGTAAGTCCTCGAGGCACCTTAGGTATTTCTATTATCAGCATACCCACTTTCTCCCTCATCAAACTTCACCATCTGAGTTCATACTGAAAAAATACATCACAGGTTTGCAACCTTTGTATACTATCAAACTTAGAAAATAAAGCACATTTCTGAAACTTGTGGGGGTTATGTGCAGGCAAATTGGAAACAGACTGGTAAATACATTTCTGTACTTCTGCAGGTCATATAAAAATACGTTCCTCTTTTATAATATGCTAATTATCAAAACTAAAGCTATGATTGCTGAAACAGTGAATACCAAGCCACTTAGTATTAAACACTTTATTCCTTCGCTTATGATTTCTGGGAGCCTGTCCTAACACAGTAATGTCCTGACTACAGTGGAGAAGTTGGTTGCCCTTTTCATAGTTGGCCCCATGCAATGTTGAAAGAACATTCCTCTGTCATGCATTCACCATAGCCTCATTGTTTGCAGATTGTTCTTCATAACAGAGGGGTTTTGTTCTGATTCTAAAATTCATGAGCAACTTCGAAAACAAAGACATAGAAGATGAACCATTGAGCCTAGACATTAGAGAACTAGGTACCTCTAACAAAACTGGTGTGTGTCCTATTCTTGGCAGCAGAGAAGTTTAGAATTTGTTGAGTTTCTACAGTGGATCAAGAGGTAATTTATATAAGATTCTTCTTGCATGTGTACGTATGCATGTGTGTGTGGAGGCTGGAGGTTTACATTGTATACCATTCTTCAGTCACTCTGTCACCATGTTATTTTTAATTACTTAATTTCTTATGTTTGTGCTTGTGCATGCATGAGTACACATAAGAGCTAGCACATCGAGGTCAGGGGAAAACATTTGGTTGTTGGTTTTTGCTTTCTGCTCTGGATTCCAAGGACAAACCTCAGGTCATCAGGCTTTTGTGACAAGTTCTATTAACATGTGTGCCATCCTGCTTGTCTCTTCATCTGATTTTTTTAAGACAGGGTTTTGCACTGAACCTGGAACTCATTGATTCAGCAATAGAATCCCTGGTGACATCTGAGGAGTCTCCTGTCTCTATCTCCTTAGCATCTGGGGTTATAGATGTATACATGTGGGAGCTGAGGATTAAACTTGGGTCCTCATGCTTGTAGTAAGCTTGGTAAACTAAACCATATCCCCAGCATGTGTGTGCACATGTGCGTTTGTGCACACACACACACACACACACACACACACACACACACACACACACTTTCTGCTTGGGTTAAAAATAGAACACACACACAAACACTCTTTCTGTTTGGGTTAAAAATAGAACACACACACAAACACTCTTTCTGTTTGGGTTAAAAATAGAAATACAGATAAAAAGTAAAAATAACATTGAGTAGAGACCCACTGTATAAAAATCGTCACTTCAGATCAGAGTCCAGTCCAGTGTGTAAGAAGGCTCTTGATGTGCTTGCTCAGTCTTTAAAATATCCCTCTATTTTATTCATTTTCCCTTTAAAAGACAAAACAAACCAAAAAGGAAAAAAAGAGGAATCAAGTTATATAATCTACACCCTGGATGTCTAATCATTTTTATTTCTTATTGCAGTTTGAATTAGAAAGGAACACTCAGTCCCAGAACATGGTAATTCATCTCTTGTTTCTTTGTCTGCAGCAAGAACTAGGAGATAGTTCAGAGCCATTGCCAGTCAGTAAATACAACAAGCTGCGCTGCACTCCGATCTGTTTACTGTCAGATCACAGGCCACTTCCCTCAAATCTCAGACATCCTGTTAGGTCTTAGAGGCTCCATCCAAGGATACCTACAGAACTTCAGAAAAGAAAGGGCATCTGAAAACCCCCTTCTTTTTTTGTTCTTCAAACAGAGTTGAGTAAAGTTTTTAAAATACTCCCCACCCTTGTAGGTTCCTTAAAGCAGCACCAAGATGTAATTTGAATGGAAGCCAGAAGCAGAGACACACTTAATATGTGAATGCCAGAGGAAGTGGTTTCCTTAGCAATAACAGACATGTGAAAGTCAAAACTTCCTTTCCTTCCCATGTGACCCCCTTTTATTCAAAGCAATTCAGAGGACAATGGAATTGAATTCCAAGCACAAAAAGGTTTCATGAATTGCTAAGCATTGATTCACCAAGTACCCAAATTACTCCAGACTACTTGAGCATTTTATTAGTGAAATTGCTTTGTTTTTTTTTTCTTTTTTCCAATTTTTATTAGATATTTTCTTTTTTTTTCTCTTTTTTTTCAATTAGTTTTATTAGATATTTTCTTAATTTACATTTCAAATGTTATCCCGAAAGTTCCCCCCCCTTCCCCTGCCCTGTTCCCCTGCCCACCCACTCCCACTTCTTGGTCCTGGCGTTCCCCTGTATTGGGGTATATAGAGATTACAATACCAAGGGGCCTCTAAACCCAATGATGGCCGACTAGGCCATCTTCTGCTACATGTAGAGCTAGAGACATGTTCTGGGGGTTCTGGTTAGTTCATATTGTTGTTCCTCTTCTAGGGTTGCAGACCCCTTCAGCTCCTAGGGTTCTATCTCTAGCTTCTCCATTTTGGGCCCTGTGTTCCATCATATAGATGATTATGAGCATCCACTTCTGTACGAGACAGCTATATCAGGTTCCCTTAAATAGGCACTAGCTGTCCTATGCAATAGTGTCTGAGTTTAATGACTGATTATGGGATGGATCCTCCCTGGTGGGGTAGTCTCTGTATGGTCCATCCTTTCCTCTTAGCTCTAAACTTTGTCTCTAATTCCTTTCATGGGTATTTTGTTTCCTATTCACAGGAGGAATAAAGTATCCACGCGCTGGTCTTCCTTCCTGATTTTCTTGTGTTTTGCAAATTGTATCTAGGGTATTCTAAGTTTCTGGGCTAATATCCATTTATCAGTGAGCGCATATCCAATGACTTCTTTTGTGATTGGGTTATCTCACTAAGGAATATATCCTCCAGATACATCCATTTGCCCAAGAATTTCATGAATTCATTTTTTTAAATAGCAGAATAGTACTCCATTGTGTAAATGTACCACATTGTCTGTATCTATTCCTCTGTTGAGGGACATCTGGGGTCTTTCCAGCTTCTGGCTATTATAAATAAGGCTGCTATGAACATAGTGGAACATGTGTCCTTTTTACCAGTCTTCTGGGTATATGCCCAGGAGAGGTATTGCAGGATCTTTCAGTAGTACTATGTCAAATTTTCTGAGATAACACCAGACTGACTTCCAGAGTGGTTGTACAAGCTTGCAATCCCACCAGCAATGGAGGAGTGTTCTTCTTTCTCCACATCCTAGCCAGCATCTGCTGTCCCCTGAATTTTTTATCTTAGTCATTCTGACTGGTGTGAGGTGGAATCTCAGTGTTGTTTTGATTTGCATTTCCCTGATGATTAAGGATGTTGAACATTTTTTCAGGTGTTTCTCAGCCATTTGGAATTCCTCAGTTGAGAATTCTTTGTTTAGCTCTGTACCCCATTTTTTAATGGGGTTATTCATTTTTCTGGAGTCCAGCTTCTTTAGCTCTTTGTAGATGTTGGATATTAGTTCCCTATCAGATTTAGGATTGGTAAAAATTCTTTCCCTGCCCGAACGTGTGAGAGAGCCATCTTGGGTTCCAGGTTGCTTTGTTTTAAAACTGTCCTTCCTCACTTCATACATCAGTTCTCCTCGTTCCTGTAGGCCTCTTGTCTGCCACTCTGATAGATAGGTATATACCAAGCAATCACAAGTAGGGATTGATACAGGGTGGAACAGAGTCAACTATAGTCATGACTGATTTCTCCCTTACAGAAAGTACGAGACACATACAGAAAAATATCTTTCATAGCTGAAACATTGTTTACTAGGGATAAACAATATGAATTAAATTAGTGGGAATTCCTTCGATTCCAGTTTAGAAACACCTAAATTTTTATTTATGATAACTACTGATTTGTCTTGACCCATTCATTCTAAAGGAAAATTGGAAAGGGTTAGGAGTTACATGGGTCTTACTATAAGCATGTTCTGCTTGGTCCTTGAAGTTAAATGATAGTGTCCTATTTAAAAATACAGCAGAAGGCCAGGGCTTAAGGTAACAGTCTTTCTTGTTCCTTCAATTAAGTTGCAGTGTTCTTGAGGAACACACATGACTGTTTTATGAAATTTCTCTTTGTAGTTGGCAAACTGAACCAAAAAGTCATTAACACCATTCAACTCAACTTCTTACCAATTCTTTTTCAATTTTACCCTTTTTTTAAAAAGTTACTTGCATGTTGGAAACGCTGCATACATGTGAATGCAGGTACCTGCTGAGGCCTGGGACATTGTGGCCTGGAGCTTGAGTTAGGGTAGTTGTAAACTGCCCTACTGTATAGGTATGCTAGTCTACAGAAGTAATATGCGTTTTTAACTTCAGCCCCATCATTGAAATGCTATGAGATTCTTGTAGTCTAAGCTGCCAGACAGCCCCAGGACCTTCATAGGTTTGTTTTATGGCCCTGTTGTCTGTGTCTTTGTATTATAATAGTGTTTTTCATATTGGGATTTTTATAAGTATTCATAAAGGGTGTGAAGGGAAAGGCTAGCATAGTACTATCTTAATAAACTGTCGTCTGACAACTTATATTCAACATATAATGCCTGTTCTAGTTTAATGGTTCTTTCTGAACTCGGAAATGTTCCAACATGCAGCCTTAGTTTTCAAGTGGATCCCAACCATTTTTTTCCCTGTTAGGAACTAAGGAGAAAACTCTTATTAGAAGTAATTAGGACCTCCAGGGAGTACAGCCTCTGATCACTTTCTTCAGGGTTAGTGAGATTGTTCAACAAAGATATTTTGTACTGTTCAAACAATTGGGGTAATTTTCCATACCCTAAGACACAGGCTACAAAGATGGAAAGTTTGCAATGTCCTCGTTTGCCCAGCACACTCTGCACTCAAGCAGAGAGAGGCTGAATTCTGAGGAGGTTGTTCTCCACAGGCACATGTGTCCCACCACGAGCAGGCGCTGTGTACCCTACATCAAAACTAGATGCTGTTTTAGAGCCATGAACATTCTGTTCTCTTTCAAGCCAAAGCTGGTCCTAGGAAGTGGACACTGGCCTATACTACCCAGTTGGCTGGTTTTGTTGCAGCAAAAGTCCCTGAAAAAAAAAAAAAAAACACTTGATTTCCTTTGTGAGGCAGTGGGAAGCATTTCATAGTGACAAGCAATTGCTTACCAGAATATTTTTAGCAGAAAATTTATTTTTGGTTGACTCAGCTGGTCAAACAATTGTGACTCGGAGAGTTGAGATTGACCTTGGCTAAGTCACTTCATAACTCCAGACATTGGAATATTGAATGAAATCACATGCCATCAATTTCTATACTTGGTTCTGTGGCCCTCTAGAGCTCATTGATGCTTTCAGAGGAGAGCAGGGTGTTGATGAAGGAGAGCAGGCAGGTAGGACTCTGAAGCTTCACTTGTTTTTTTTATATTAGACATTTTCTTTATTTACATTTTAAATGTTATGCCCTTTCCTAGTTTCCCCTCCAAAAATCCCCTATCCCCTCCCCCCTTTTCCTGCTCTCCAACCCACCCACTCCCATTCCTGGTCCTGGCATTCACCTATAATGGAGCATAGAGCCTTCACAGGACCAAGGGCCTCTCCTCCCGTTGAAGACCAACTAGGCCATCCTCTGCTACATATATAGTTAGAGCCAAAAGTTTCAACATGTGTTTTCTTTGATTGGTGGTATAGTTCCAAGGAGCTCTGGGGCTACTGGTTAGTTCATATTGATGTTTCTCCTATAGGGCTTCAGTCCCCTTCAACTCCCTGGGTATTTCTATGGCTCTTTCATTGGGGATTGTGTGCTCCCTCCAATGAATGACTGTGAGCATACACTTCTGTATTTGCTAGGCACTAGCAGAGCCTCGCAGGAGACAGCTATATCAGGCTCCTGTCAGCAGGCTCTTGTTGGCATCTGCCTAGTGACTGGGTTTGATGGTTGTTTATGGTGTGGATCCCCAAGTGGGGCAGTCTCTGGATGGTCATTTCTTCAGGTTCTGCTCCGAACTTTGTCTCTGCAACTTCTTCCATGGGTATTTTGTTCCCCATTCTAAGAAGGAATGAAGTATCAAGGAACTCCACATAAAACCAGAGACACTGAAACTTATAGAGGAGAAAGTGGGGGAAAAGCCTCGAAGATATGGGCACAGGGAAAAAAATCCTGAACAGAATACCAATGGCTTATGCTGTAAGATCAAGAATTGAAAAATGGAACCTCATAAAATTGCAAACCTTCTGTAAGGCAAAAGACACTATCAATAAGACAAAAAGGCCACCAACAGATTGGGAAAATATCTTTACCAATCCTAAATCTGTTAGGGGACTAATATCCAACATATACAAAGAACTCAAGAAGCTGGACACCAGAAAATCAAATAACCATCTTAAGAAATGGGGTAAATGTGCTTAGATTGTAAGATCTAGTCCAGACTTGCTGTGTATATTGTAACGTTAAATGAAAAAAGACCCCCCTTTGAAAAAAAATGGGGTAAAGAGCTAAACAAAGAATTCTCAACTGAGGAATACTGAATGGCTGAGAAGCACTTGAAAAAATGTTCAACATCCTTAATCATCAGAGAAATGCAAATTAAAACAACCCTGAGATTGCACCTCACACCAGTCAGAATGGCTAAGATAAAAAATTCAGGTGACAGCAGATGCTGGCTAGGATGTGGAGAAAGAGGAACAGCCCTCCATTGCTGGTGGTATCGCAAGCTGGTACAATCACTCTGAAAATCAATCTCACGGTTCCTCAGAAAATTGAACATAGTACTACCGGAGGCTCCCACAATACCTCTCCTGGACATATACCCAGAAGATGTTCCAACTGGTAACAAGGACAAATTCTCCACTATGTTCATAGAAGCCTTATTTATCATAGCCAGAAGCCGGAAAGAACCCAGATGTCCCTCAACAGAAGCTTCACGTCTATATACTTGTCTCTACCAATTTAAGTGTCCTCTGGCAGAAAACAGGTGGAGGGTTAAAAAGAATATCTAAATTTTTTTTAATCTCCCCTGAACCTTGAAATTCTAAAGTTCTACATGGAAAGACTTGTAGATTGAAATTCCCATAAGAAATGGTGAGAAATATAAAACAGCAAAGACACAAACGACAACTGTTTCACAATCGAAAGCTGTTCCCTCATCTGAGACTCTTTTCAGGGTTTATTGATTTTTCCAAGAGAATATTGAGAAAGGCTGGGGACAACTTTGCTTCCATAGGTTCAGGGAGACAGTAGCAGCAGAAGCAGCAGCAACAACAACAACAACAAAACAACCAGGCACCAGAAGTGAGGCTAGTGTCTGTCAGTCCGTTGAGATCACACACTAATGCAGAGGAGAGACCCTTCACAATAGCCATTCTGGAAGGAGCTTTTCTCTGCTCTCTAGTTTACTGATACTTGTTGACCGTTGAAAATATCTTAGCCGTGACAGAGTTTCTGTGTACCTCATTAGGTAAACTGAGCAAGAACAAGATCTGCGAGGGGTAGAGGCAATTGTCTCTCTAGCTGCATAGTGCTCCTATAGGTGACAGTGCTAGACACTCGCTCTGTTTAGTGGGAGTTTTGTTTTGTTTTGTTTTGTTTTGTTTTGTTTTGTTTTAAAGATCGTTTCATACCTGTTCCACATTACCCAGAGTTTTCAGAACAGCTAGAAGTAAACAAACCAAGTTTTCTGGCACGGCTTTACCCCTGTTAAAAAGGCTATTGTTCAACTGTTCAAATAGGGATGCTTTGATTGTTAGCAAGTTCAGCAAGCTGTGATTACAGTAATTACAGACCTGTGAAGGTCAAATTGACAAAACTGAATATAAACTGGAACTGAATGTAAGTATGACAATCCACTGTATGAGTTATTTCTTTGCTCTTTGCCCCTTCCCCTTGTTATTGTAAGGGTGGCCAAGTGGCAAATCTGTAATAGGGAATAAAAACGAAAGTTATCGATTTCACAACTTGGATTTTTTTCTCTTTGTTCCTTTTTATTATTAGATAATTTCTTCATTTACATTTCAAGTGTTATCCCATAAGTCCCCTACACCCTCCCCCTGCCCTGCTCCCCTACCCACCCACTCCCACTACTTGGCCCTGGCATTACCCTATACTGGGGCATATAAACATTGTTAGACCAAAGGTCTTTCTTCCCCAATAATGGCCAACTAGGCCATCTTCTAATGCATATGCAGCTAGAGACATGAGCTCTGGGGGTTTTGATTAGTTCGTATTGTTGTTCCATCTATAGGGTTGCAAACCCCTACAGTTCTTGGGTACTCTCTCTAGCTCCTACACTGGGGACCCTGTGTTCTGCCCTATAGATGATTGTGAGCATCCACTTCTGTATTTGTCAAGGACTGTCAAAGCATCACAGGAGACAGCTATATCAGGGTCCTTTCAGCAATATCCTGCTGGCGTATGCAGTAGTGTCTGCATTTGGTGGCTGATTATGTGATGGACCACGAAGGTGGGGCACTCTCTGGATGGTCCATCCTTTCATTTTAGCTCCAAACTTTGTCTCTGCACCTCCTTCCATTTATATATTTTAATCCCTATTATAGGGAGGAATGAAGTATCCACGCGTTGGTCTTTCTTGATTTTCTTGTGTTTTGGAAATTGTATCTTGGGTATTCTAGGTTTTGGGGCTAATATGCGCTTATCAGTGAGTGCATATAAGTGACTTCCTTTGTGATTGGGTTACCTCACTCAGGATGATATCCTCCAGATACATCCATTTGCTCAAGAATTTCATAAATTCATTGTTTATAATAGCTGAGTAGTACTCCATTGTGTAAATGTACCACATTTTCTGTATCCATTCCTCTGTTGAGGGACATCTGGGTTCTTTCCAGCTTCTGGCTATTATAAATAAGGCTGCTATGAACATAGTGGATCATGTGTCCTTGTTACCATTTGGAATATCTTCTGGGTATATGCCCAGGAGAGGTATTGCTGGATCTTTCGGTAGTACTACGTCCCATTTTGTGAAAAACCACCAGACTGATTTCCAGAGTGGCTGTACCAGCTTGCAATCACACCAGCAATGAAGGAGTATTCCTCTTTCTCCACATCCTCGTCAACATCTGCTGTCACCTGAATGAGTTTAGTGCAGAGTTCTATCAGACCTTCAAAGAAGACCTAATTCCAACTCTCCTCAAGCTATTCCACAAAATAGAAACAGAAGGTACTCTACCCAATTTGTTCTACGAAGCCACAATTACTCTGATACCTAAACCACACAAAGATCCAACAAAGAAAGAGAACTTTAGACCAATATCCCTTATGAATATTGATGCAAAAATACTCAATAAAATCCTCTCAAACTGAATCCAAGAACACATCAAAATAATCATCCATCATGACCAAGTAGGCTTCATCCCAGGGATGCAGGGATGGATTAATATGCGGAAATCCATGTAATCCACTATATAAATAAACTCAAAGACAAAAATCACATGATCATCTCCTTAGATGCTGAGAAAGCATTTGACAAAATCCAGCACCCATTCATGATAAAAGTCATGGAAAGATCAGGGATTCAAGGCCCATACCTAAACATAATAAAAGCAATATACAACAAACCAGTAGCCAACATCAAAGTAAATGGAGAGAAGCTGAAAGCAATCCCATTAAAATCAGGGACTAGACAAGGCTGTTTCCTTTCTTCCTACCTATTCAATATAGTACTTGAAGTCCTAGCCAGAGCAATTCGACAACGAAAGGAGCTCAAGGGAATACAAATTGGAAAGGAAGAAGTCAAAATATCACTATTTGCAGATGATATGATAGTATATATAAGTAACCCTAAAGATTCCACCAGAGAACTACTAAACCTGATAAACAGCTTCAGCACAGTAGCTGGATATAAAATTAACTCTAACAAATCAGTGGCCTTTCTCTACACAGAAGATAAACAGGATGAGGAAGAAATTAGGGAAACAACACCCTTCACAATAGTCACAAATAATATAAAATACCTTGGTGTGACTTTAACAAAGGAGGTGAGAGATCTGTATGACAAGAACTTCAAGTCTCTGAAGAAATAAATTGAAGAAGATCTCAGAAGATGGAAAGATCTCCCATGCTCATAGATTGGCAGGATTAATATAGTCAAAATAGCTATCCTGCCGAAAGCAATCTACAGATTCAATGCAATCCCCATCAAAATTCCAACTCAATTCTTCACTGAGATAGAAAGGACAATTTGCAAATTCATTTGGAATAATAAAAAACTTAGGATAGCAAAAACTATCCTCAACAATAAAAGAACCTCTGGTGGAATCACCATGGCTGACCTCAAGCTGTACTGCAGAGCAATTGCAATAAAAACTGCATGGTACTGGTATAACAACAGACAGGTAGACCAATGAAATAGAATTGAAGACCCAGAAATGAACCCCCACACCTTTGGTCACCTCATCTTTGACAAGGGAGCTAAAACTATCCAGTGGAAAAAGACAGCATTTTCAATAAATGGTGCTGGCACAGCTGGTGGTCAACATGTAGAAGAATGTGAATTGATCCATTCCTATCTCCTTGTACAAAGCTCAAGTCTAAGTGGATCAAAGACCTCCACATTAAACCAGAGACACTGAAATTCATAGGGGAGAAAGTGGGAGAAACCCTTGAAGGTATGGGCACAGGGGTAAAATTCATAAAGAGAACACCAATGGCCTGTGCTGTAAGATCACAAATCGACAAATGGGCCCTTATAAAATTGCAAAGCTTCTATAAAGCAAAAAGTACTGTCAATAAGACAAAAAGGCCACCAACGGATTGGGAAAGAGTTTTTACCAATCCTAAATCTGATAGGAGGCTAATATCCAATACTTACAAAGAGCTCAAGAAGCTGAACTCCAGAAATTCAAATAACCCCATTAAAACATGGGGTACAGAGCTACACAAAGAGTTCTCAACTGAAGAATGCCAAAGGGCTGAGAAGCACCTTTAAAAATGTTTGAAATCTTTAATCATCAGAGAAATGCAAATCAAAACAACCCTGAGATTACACCTCACACCAGTCATAATGGCTAAGATCACAACTTGGGTTTTAATACTTTGAATCGCTAGTCAAGGAATTGAAGGGTATGCTGCCTTGCACTCTCTGAGCCATGTAGAGTTTGTCTCTTTTAACTTCTTTCTTAGTCATACCCGTGACTTTATAGAATATATATTTCTTAAAATTGTTTAAAAGCAATTTAATGTTTGGAGGAATTGTTTCCCTGTGACTTTTTCTCTTCCAAGTATGTGACACTGAGTTAAAAATGAATAGACATTTTTTTTGTCTATACTTACATCATTTTGTATAATATCTAGCTTTCAAATAAAAAAATCCACATGAGTATGTGAAAATAAAAAAACAACCTTCCTATTATTGTCAAAGGCCAGGATATGTTTGGTATTCAGATGCACTAATATACATGCTGATCTGTCCTTTTCTTTTTCCTTAATGATGGCTTTAGATAATTGTTCAAATAGACATTGAGTATAAGAGAGAATTGTAATATTGTATGCTATATGAATGAATGGACAAAGGTAATAGATAAAAATAAAATAAAATTTTTTACCTAGTTCATAAAATTGTGTCATGCCAAGAGCAATTTTAGGGCCAGGGAAAGAGCTGTGTCTGAATGAAGCCTCAATAGTACAGACAGATGGGAATTAGTCAGTTCTCAAAGTCCAGGTGTTTCATCTGCTGGGAGCCAACTGTCTGGATTTTGGCTGTGTGGAGTTGTCATGCTTTGTCCAGATGTGTCCTTTGTGTTGGACATAGTCATAATCTCACATACGTGGTTCCATGACAGTATACTATGATGTCTATGCTCTCTAAATGTCTTCTTATTTGCAACAAAATAAGTACGAGGAAGCTCAAGATCTTTCCCATGTTTTAGTAGAAATGACATTGATGAAGGGTAAATTTTAAAGGGAAAATGATGACTTATATAAATTGATGAGTCACATCTAATTTTACTCATTCATTCATGGGGAAAAGAGTAGAACATTGCAACCATCTGGAAGAAGAACTCTAAGAATCATACGTGCACACAGAGTAAAGAATGAGCCTCCTAGTTGATTCTCCAATACAAAGTGGTCAACTCTGGAATCATACACTCCGAAGCAATAAAACTAGACTCAACAGGATTTACATATTTTGTGCATATATTTACATATGTAACAATAATAATCCAAGAGAGGAAGTGGGGAGCATGGGAGGGTTAAAGGAGGAAAGAAAGGATGGAAGTAATTAATTAAAATTTAATTAAAAGTGTAAAAAGAATAAACACAAGATGTGTCTATGCATAGAAAAATAGTCAATAATCTTTTGATAAGCACAACTCTTATGTCTGTGAGGTGATTTCAATTATTATCAGTTTCCGATAACTTTTTGCATTGTAAAATCCAGAAGATATTCCATCTGGTAATAGGGACACATGTTCCACTATGTTCATAGCAGCTTTATTCATAATAGCCAGAAACTGGAAAGAACCCAGATGTCCCTCAACAGAGGAATGGATACAAAAAATTTGGTATATTTACACAATGGAGTACTACTCAGCTATTAAAAACAATAAATATATGAAATTCCTAGGCAAATGGATGGATCTGGAGGCCGTCATCCTGAGTNCAAGGAAGGAGCTAGAGAAAGTACCCAAGGAGCTGAAGGGGTCTTCAACCCTATAGGTGGAAGAATAACATGAACTAACTAGTACCCCCTGAGCTCATGTCTCTAGCTGCATATATAGAAGAGGATGGCCTAGTTGGCCATCATTGGAAAGAGAGGCCCCTTGGTCATGCAGACTTTATATGCCCCAGTACAGGGGAACACAAGGGCCAAGATGTGGGAGTGGGAGGGTAGGGGAGCAGGGCCGGGAGGGGGGAGGGTATAGGGAACTTTCTGGATAACACTTGAAATGTAAATGAAGAAGTTATCTAATAAATATTGGAAAAAAAAAAGAACTCAAAGACAATGGGAGAAATATAACCAGCACCCAGGGGAGCACAGCAAGTAGGACACTCTCTAATCATTTTTTATTCCTACTTCAAAGTCTGTCACAATTTTCCAAATGACTTTCTTTGAGGAACTAAAACTGACGGCTGAAGAGATGGTTCAGCAACTAAGTAAGCACACTTTCCACCCTTCCAGAATACGCAATCTAACTCCTAGCATCCATATTTGATGGCGGCTCATAACCACCCCGACCTCCAGCTACAGGGAATCTGACACCTTCTTCTCTGTGGGCACCTGCACACATATGGCAAATGAACATGCACTCACACACACAGACAAACAGACGCATGTTCTATGACCCATATATCAAAAACAGAAGACAATTTTAAGCATGGATTCTTTCATTTACAGGGATTTGCTGGTCACCAGGCTTGCTTGGCAAGCACTTTTATTAGCAGAGTCATCTCACTGGCCCCTCCTCAGCTGAGAGAGAAAATTATGACAAGAAGCTGAAATTGTCATAATTTTCTGCTGCAGTCACGACTAAACATAAATGCCTTCCTACCTAAACTAAAACTTCACTGCTAAAAAAATGGGTCATCAAAAACCTCAGCTCATAGGCTGAAGAGATGAATCCATGGATAAAGTCCTTGCTATACACACTTAAGGACCTGAGTCCAGATCCCAACACCTATATTAAAAGCAGATGTAGGGGTAAACGCATGTAACCCCAGCTCTAGTTTGGGAGTAGTAGGTGGAGGCTGGAGAATGCTGGAGCTTGCCTGGCCAACTATCATAGTGAATCAGAGAGCTTTGAATCAGAGATATCCAGTGAGAGAATAACTCACCTACCCCTCCCCCACAAAAAGAAGAGAGAGAGAGAAGGAAAGAAGAGAAAAGAAAAAATAATGTGCAGAGCAATTGAAAAAGCAGTCAACATCACATCAACCCATGGCTTCTACAAGTCAAGCACATGAGCATACCCACTGATATCTACATCTTCACATACTAGGTCCCCCCTCAGTACAAAAAAACCCTGACTTTATATATAGTTAAGTTTTATAACAACATTCATTTCTTTGCTGATCAAAGCTGGGCCACTCTGAGACAAACAACATGGTCAGAGTAAAGAAAAAAAGTGAGTTATGTCTAGTGGAGGGATACCATCTTCCTCTGCCCATGCCCATACAATCTCCCGTGACAATCTGCCATAAGAAAGGAATGCTTAAATTTTACATTGATATATTCAATTAGAATTTCTCTATCATATATCTTGTTTATGTTATGGAAACATATTTCAATCTGTATAGCATTTATAAATGTATAATGGAGTTAATTTAACTTTTTTCTTTATACACTTGTGTAAGAACTTTAAATGGCACATCAAACAATGCACTGTATAAAATCTGAGATCAGAAACTTGATTATTGTTTATGCCATTTGACAAGCAAGTTGGCTGTGTTTTTCTTGAACATATATAGATTTATCAGTCATATAATTAGCATATTTTCTATTTTCCCCATCTTCATTAAAGATTTGATGTTCATACAATTAACATGTACAAATACTGGACATGTGACTACACTACAATTAATATTTGAATATGGAAGATGAGCATATTGATTGGTGCCTGCAATCCCAATGCTGGGGTGGGGGTGGGATCAGATAGGATATCATGAGTTTTGGACAGCCTGAGCTACATATTGAGACATTTTCTCAAGAGAGAGAGGAGTGTGGGAGAAGAAGAGAAGAATATGAAGAAAGACAGTAGAGGGATGAGGAAGTAGAGGAGGAAGAAGAAGATGGAGGTGGAAGGGGAAGAGAGGGAGGAAGGAAATGTAAGAAAAGGCAAAAAAAACAAAACAAACAAACAAACCTTCTTGGTTTTATTGAGTCCATCTCCAAGTCTTTTGTGTGTTTTGAAAATACTGAGTTACAGTGGAAACTTCCCAGTAACTTAAGGAATTATTAAGGATGGTGTGTCTCAGCACCCATCCTGATACCTGTGAAGACCAAGTCATACCTGATGCTTGTAACTTTCTCTTCCTGGATGTTAGTGGGATTTGAGTGAAACAGGACCTAAGCAGTAAAGAATTCTTTTCTTCCCCCTCCCCTCCCTTCTCCCAGCATTCGCTGTAACTTATATTTTTATTGCTGATACTGTGTGCCTGCTTTCATCATCTACTTCTAGGGAACATTCATTCTAGCACATCTAGAACTCTAGAAATTAAGCTGGTTGTTGAACCTAACATTCACCAAATACAGCACACTACCATGTGAGCACACTGTAATGGTTAGTGTTGTCAACAAGACAAGATCAGACCTTGGAGGGGTCATCCTGATTATGTTGAACACCCTGAGAGTGGACAACACCATTTCTTGGGCTTGAACCCTGTCTCAGTTAGGGTTTTACTGCTGTGAACAGACCCCATGACCAAGGCAACTCTTACATTTAATTGAGGCTAGTTTACAGGTTCAGAGGTTCAGTACATTATCATCAAGGCAGGAGCATGGCAGCATTCAGGCAGGTATGGTGTAGGAGGAGCTGAGAATTCATTATCTTCATCTGAAGGCTGCTAGCAGAATACTGACTTCAAGGCAGCTAGGATAAGGGTATTAAAGCCCATGCCCACAGTAACACACCTACTCCAACAAGGCCAAACCTCCGAATAGTGCCACTTTCTGGGCCAAGCATAGTCAAACCATGACAGGTCCTAAGTGTATAAAGAGAGAAAGCCAGCTGAACTCACACACTTGGCTCCTCCCCTCCGTGACTGCAGATGCAACATGACCACCTGTCTCATGCTCTTGGGACTACAACTTGTCTGATACAAAAGACTATCCCTTCAAAATAGGAGTCAAAATAAACTTTTTGTCTCTTAAGTTGTTCTTCTCCAGTATTTTTGTCATAACAAGAGGGAAAGTAACTAAGACAGATGCCTAGTCTAGTGCCATGGTTCAAAACTGTAGGTTTGTCTCTTTGTAAAGACAGCATTATCATGTAACAAAGTCATTGTTAGTTTAACAGACTGGTATATAAAAAGAAATGGGCTCAAAAGCCTTTTGTTAATGTGTCTGTGAGAGGGTATGTGTGCACCTGTGTGTTTGTGTGCAGTGGCCAGAGAAACCCCTCAGTGTCATCTCAAGAACACCACCCAATTCCTTTAAGACAGGGTCTCACATTGGCTTGAAACTCACAATCTAAACTGGCTGACAAGTGAGCCCCAAGAATGTTCTTGTCTGTCTCCCAAGAACTAAGGCTGCAAATGTATGCCACCATGCTAGGCATTTTCACATAGGATCTGGACTTCAGATCTTCATCCTTACAGAGGGACATTTATTGGTTGAGGCAATGTCCTAAGTAGCATACAGTGTCAATTAATGCTCTGTCTCAGCATCATCCTGTTGCAGAACATTTATTGAGGAGAGATTGTATTTCAGTATTTGTTTAACCAATGTTCTTGAGGATATCCTGAATGATAAAATATATTTGTGAATGGGATCTATGCACACTACTCTGTTTATTTGTTTGTTCATTTGTCTTTAAATAATCTTTTTCTCAAGAGTAGGTCAGACATCTGAGATTATTAACATTCAATTATGCGTTTTCTGTTCTCCTGTGGGCCCAGGTAAGGGTGTTGAGGACTCTGTGTTCTTGGAAGAGAGATCCTAAGCAAGGAAACTCAGACAGGAATGCACCCTGTACTGTGGCAGCTTCGGGGAAGAAGCTGTAGAGATGATGAAGGTGAATGTTTGAAGTGTGCATCCAGTAAATACTGCGAATCCCCTTTCATATCCTGTGATTCTGATTAGTTTGTTACACAAGATGGCTTTGTGTGGGGGATTTAGAGAAATCATAGCAGCAAGCCTGGAAAAAAATCAGTGGGCTGGTTATTGAGTACCCTGCTAGAGTAACAGGCATGTGCCACCACACCCAGCTCAGCCAGCCCACTTTTTATGCTTTTAGACAATGTCTCTATTCCAGACTGGCCTGGAATTTGCAGTACTAGTTCCTCAGCCTCCAAAGCAGCTGGATTGGCAGGGCCACTCTTATAGGCCTAGCTCAGAGTTGTCTTTCAGTGAAGGACCCTAAGTGTTGCCCCTCTGTCCCCACTTGTATTGCAGGTCTCCTGGAGACCGTCCACCATTTTTTTCACTGCCTTTATTGTCTAGACAGGAGCTGTAGACAGTGGCAACAGATATCAGTGACTGCAAATAGCCCTCTATGCCTAACGAGCAGCAGAGCTGCCTCTGAATTTCTGGTATTGATGAGGAGGCTTAAATAATTCCAGGAGTCACTGCCCTGCCCTTCTCATGGGGTGACCAGTAAGCAATTAAAGGAATGTGCTTATTGACTGCTGGATCCAGGGCTCTGCTAGTGATGGGGAGTATCCTGAATATCCATCCACTCTGTACTGGGAGATACCTGAGTCACAAAGCCAATGATTACCCAGACAGACATCTCTCTGTTCCTTGAGTGGGCTCAGTACTGGAGACTTATGGTAGGTGTGCTAGTCCTGACCATGGGGAAAGTGTCACAGTGTGTGTGAGTAAAACACGATGCCACATGTTTTCTTAGTTAGGGTTTCTATTGCTTTGAAGAGACACCATGACCAAGGTAACTCTTACAACATTTAATTGGAACTGGCTTCCTGGTTCTGAGGTTCAGTCCATTACCATCAGGGCAGGAACCATTACAGTGCCCAGGCAGGCATGGCACAGGAGAAGCTGAGAATTCTACATCTTGTTCCAAAGGCAAACAGGAGAAGACTGGCATCCTCAAGCAGCTAGGAGGAAGCTCTCAAATCCCACTCCAACAGTGAGTGACACACTTCCTCCAACAAGGCCATACCTACTCAAATAAGGCCACACCAAGCTTAAATAGTGTCATTCCCTGGGCTAAGCATGTTCAAATCACCACACTTGTTTCTCCTTGGACTGAGGGTCCTAACAACATATGACCAGTAGAGGCAGGAAAACCTTTCAACTGCACCGATGCTCATCAGGAAAGCTAGGAGATTGTGGTGGTTTGAATTATAATGGCCCCCATAGGCTTATACTTGATCTGCAGTTGGTGGAACTACTTGGAAAGGATTAAGAGTTGTAGTCTTGGAGGAGGTGTCACTGAATGTGGATTTTGAGGTTTCAAAAGCCCATAGCATTTCCAGTTAGTGTTCTCTGCACAGCAATGGAAATGTAACATAGACAGAGTTAGTGAAGGAACAGCCCAGACTTCCTACAGGCAGGCTAGTTAGGAACTCGGCTGATTCTGAATTGACTATTGCAACAAAGAGGAGCCTTAAAGATCAAGGAGAGGAGAGCCACAGAGTGACAGCAATAGCTTTTGCAAGATGTGGGGCCGGCCTAGAAGATCTCCTATGCTTGCAGGTGCCTCAGGAAAATCAGAGATCTAGTGTAAATAAATAAATAAATAAATAAATAAATAAATAAATGTAAAAGGAAAGAAAAAGAAGGAAGGGTGGCCTGGAGACAGAGAAGGAGGGACACAGGACAGAAACACTGTTCCACATTGGTGAGTGGCTTCCTCTGGATACTCCAGCACTCTGAATGAAAAAAGGATGACAGTTATTTTAGGGAACAGATAACATGCCACTGGCCACGCAATCAAAACATTCAGCCCACCATTGAAAATGGGCAGAGAGGTTAGTGGGGCCACACAGGGCTTGGGGTAAGCTAACAAGCCCCTAGTCTCATTGGCTTATGTGAATTCCTTAAGGGACCTCCTAGGAATCACACACACACACACACACACACACACACACACACGAAGACTCTTTGTGAAGGTGGATCTGTGCCTCCTGGTAGGAATTCTACCATTTCGGACAGTCTGCCACCCCTGCCCCCATTGCCTTTTCTTTGCTTGGCTCATTATGAGATATCCTGCCCCACCCTCCTCCCACTGTCTCCTTGTGCGGGCAGCACTCAGCACTCACTCAGCTTCTTGGAATCCTGTGGGTGGCAGGGTTTCTCCTCCATTTGTATGCTCAGCTGTGGAGAAAGGGAAGTACAAACTCTGACACTTCTTTCGAACCTTTTGATGAAAGGAATGATTCTCTCAGTCCTTAAAACAGGTCTCAGGGAAGATGTGGACAACTCCTTTTACAGCATCAGTTTCTTTCTCAAGCCACCTCACAATGCTGGCGTGTGCCCAGCAGCTCAATTTGGAGAGAATTCGATTTGACTCAAATCCCGGATGGGATGCAATGAATGGCTCATTGGATACATGCCCATTTTTCCCCCTCCGCTAAGCTCTTGTACCCTAGACATCTTTGCTACTTCTTTCATTAGGTTCCTTTGAAGTTGTGTGTGTGTGTGTGTGTGTGTGTGTGTTTTCTGTCTTTGAGGAATTCCTTCCACCCCGGGATTTCAGAAGTGTGAGTGCTTTAAACTTTTCCCTCTTCTTTTGAGTTAATACTGAACTCCACCTTTTTTCTTTCCATTTTTGGGGACCGACTACTGAGTTGTTTTATATTACATTTTCATTTCAGAACTGTTTGAAAATGGAGCTCATGCCATGCAAGTGAATATTTTGCCTCCTCTTGGCTGATTTAATCAGCATGGATACCATTATTCATTCAATTGCATGAATAATTTATTTCTCTGTTGTAGAAGTTTAATAAAAGTTTTCTTGTCTTTATCAAATTCCATGTTGCTCTCTGTTCATTCCATAGCAGCAACATAATCAGAATATAGAGCAGGCTCCATCAGAAATGATGAGTGACACGTGTTTCATTAGGCATCTTGTTGAGTATATCTTATTCTCCTTTTACTTATGATTGAACACAATTTGAGACAAATGGATAAGACATAATCCTCCATAGACTATGCATGACCAGCATTAACTAAGCCATGTCATTTAAAACTTTGAAATTTTTGTGTTTACATTGTAACATAGATTTTTATTTGGCTTTGTGCAATGAAACATGTGATTCTTGTCCTTGCATATTCATGGATGTGACTCTTCTGTCAACTGTGTGATTATAAGTTAGCTACATTCCTAACCTAAGATGATTATTTCTGATATAAGTAGAGTCACTTCAAACAAATAGTATTTCCTTACATGAAAACTTCCTGTTAAGTTTTCAGATTAGGCACTTTTAATCAGTGAAGTCAGTCTGTAAATTTAAAGCATAATATTAATATTTCTATGTCTCCTTCCATGCTAGGGTGGCATGCTTTCTAAATAAGAGACACCATCACCCACACTTACGATAGATTTATGCTATGATCACACTGCGGATGCTGAAATTTTGAACATGCAGCTTTTCTCAGGAAGTCAATGGCCATGGAAGATGCATATAAATAAAGTATGAAGGTACCTATGATATAAGCAGGGAGGAAAAAGCACTAGTCACATTCCAGAAAAAACTCATTAGTGATGCAAGCCTATAATGTCTCATTTTAAAGCGTGCAGCTAAATGAGCATTAGAAGTCGTAAGTTGAAAGATTTACGGAGACAAAACAATGCATATAGCATGTAATGTACCACAACCCAGAAGCTGTATAAGAGCCCCTTACCATTAAACATGTTTTCCCCCACAAAAATGATGAGTGTCTATTTTATAAGAACAAATTAATCCCTAACTATAAATAGCTTTTTATCAGATCATATCAAATCCTGTTGTCAGATGAGTTCACACCATGTCAAATTCTGCTACAAATTAGCCACTGTGAGCTTTCCAAATTATAGACCTACTTATATACATGAATAAATACATATGCATTCAAGTTATGGTCTTAGTACCATGCCTGGCACTACATTGTGCCTACAAACAAATACAATTGGTAATTAAGTAATGTTTACACAGTGTCAAAGAAATCAGAAGGAGGAGGAAGAAGAGAAGGAGGAAGGGGTAGATGAAGAATTTATCTAGAGGAGACTAGAAGAGGCTGAGGGATTAGTTTGTAGATAAGTTCCTTCCTACCATCTTACAAGAAATATATCTTCATGAGTGAACACATAAAATACAATCATTTTTCAAATATTGGTACTTCTGTTCTGACTTTGGCAGCTAAACAAGGGACAGTTCAAAACCCTCAGAATCCCTAATGTAAGAGCAAAATTTCACTTGATTTATACCACAATGATTTTAAGATATTAGTTGATTACAACTGGTTTATTTTCTGAGTACATTACAATAATTTGTTATTGTTGGTTGTTCATGTGTCTTCCTTTCTCTAAGAAACAGACTCATGGTTCTGCTGTTGCCACAGTCTTAATTAATCCTATAATATAGGGAAGAAGAGGGCAGGAGAACCATGCAATGACTTTCAAAGCTTCTACCCAGAACTGGGAGGAGTCACTGTTACTTTTCACTGATCTGTGCTATTCCCATGATGAAGCACAATCTCCCACATGAAGAGTTAGAAGTGGTGCTCAAGAAAAAGATAGTACTTATTCACTCTCCCACACCTCTTGTCTTAGTCAGGGTTTCTATTCCTACACAAACATTATGACCAAGAAGCAGTTGGGGAGGAAAGGGTTTATTCAGCTTACACTTTCCAAATTGCTGTTAATCACCACTAAAGGAAGTCAGGACTGGAACTCAAGCAGGTCAGGAAGCAGGAGCTGATGCAGAGGCCATGGAGGGATGTTCTTTACTGGCTTGCTTCCCCTGGTTTGCTAATCTTGCTTTCTTATAGAACCCAAGACTACCAGACCTGGCATGGCACTACCCACAATGGGCTCTCCCACTCTTGATCACTAATTGAGAAAACACCATACAGTAGATCTCATGGAGGTATTTCCTCGAGGGAGGCTCTTTTCTCTGTGATATCTCCATCTTGTGTCAAGTTGACACACAAAAGCAGCCAGTTCACCTTGGTTTGTCATTCTGTAGTAGCATTTACTCACCAAGTGCATTGTCTCCTCTGAGCCTAGAGCCTCCACATTGAAAGTGATAAATCAACTAGGGAGAAGACTGATTTTAGCTAATGAAGAATGTTTCATATTGAGAATCCTGTCATGATGGACATTGGCATGATAAATGAAGTCTTATGAGGGCACATTTTCTTATTGACAGAACACAGACACAGCCACAGAGATATGGAGCAGAACAGGTGGGCAGCAAGAGATTGCAGCCTGTTGAGGGAAGCATTCTAATACACATCAAATATACAGCAAGTAAACACTGGATTATAGCAGTACATATGTCACGCACACACAGACACACACACACACACACACACACACACACACACACACTACTCCACCTGGCTGCCAAACAGTAGTACACAAAAGCAAAGAACAAAGTGACAAAGGGTCAGTTGACTGTTAAGTGTAATGAAGCTCAGAATGTCAGAATCAGATTTTAAGACCCATAAGACAGCCCAGGAACCAGACAAGGTGATCTGTGACTAGCATTCTACCCTACAGAAGCTGAGACTGGAAGGTGGCAAGATTCATGTCAGCTTGGGCTTCATCAGAAATCCTTTTAACAAGCTACCAAGCAAAAGACCTTTGTAGAAACTTGAAAACCTGGGATAGCATCAAACTTGCAAATCTGTGATTGCAGCATGGACATAGGACCTGAAAACATCTCCAAAATTATACCAGAGCTCAGATGAATAAGTCTCAATCCCTTTCATAAAACACTGGAAAACTGTAACAAATGACTTAATCTAACAAAAGCTTCAACAAATCTCAGACTAAGCTTCATTTTAAATAAGATTATTTCAACTTGATTAAGCCTAGCCTATTATAAGCACGGGCACACTTTTCTTTTGAACAGTAATTATTCATATTTCTATACACCATTTCTGACACAAAATTCAGAATTGTGAGGAATGAAATCACACATAATGATGGCAATAAATACTCTGTAGGCATAGATACAAACTTAGCTAAAATGTTAGAACTAACTTGTGAGTATAAACATCAATATTTAGAAGGCAGTTTGATAGCATATCCACGTAGCAAAAAAATAGTTGTTAGTTCTTCCTGAGACTTATGACCTACCTTGCTATGGACTCTTAAGCAAGCTTACAGTACTATGCATGAATTCCTTTCTATGGAGTAGGTGAAAATTTTAATCAGGAAGTGGAGTGGTTACCGTCATAGTAACCATACCACTATTGTGCTAGTGGGCACATCTTGCAAGGCATGTTGGTATTGTAGCTTACAAGGTTCACTGCTACTCCCTCAATAGCTTACATTCCTCATCCTACTACTATGGAAGTTCCCCAGCAGGTAAGAAGCTGCCAGTTCAGTTCAAGCTTAATTTCCCAATCTCCTGCAACCAATAAGCATGGTGTGATAGGTTTTTATTATATAGTTCTTGTGGGGAAAAAATAAGGCATGTATCCTGTAGCAGGTATGTGGGGACTCTCACTGAAGTAATCCACTGGATTTTCATATAGTAACCTATGGCTTCTTGAAACAGCATTATCTAACCATCTAGGGCACCTCTTTAGGCTCAGGGGATATCATGGAAGAGAGAGAATAAATATTTTAAGAGCCAGAAGATAGGAATAAGTGCTATGAGATGCTGTTTTTTTGGATACAGTGCAGCACGGTCCTGAAGAATACACAACAGCTGAAGTTAACTGATCAAGATCAAACCAATTAACATTCCAGCATGAATATCAAGGACCTTGAGATGCCACATCTGTCTCTGAAAGTGTTATTAGCACTTGATGATTGCTAGGATTTCTTTATTGGTGTACCACTGTTAAGCTGCCCAGTTATAATACCCGTGCAAATAATACTCCATCCCCACTCAGGCAAGCAATCCTAACTAGTCTTGGTAGATCACAAAATAAGAGATGAAAAAGGTGAGGGGAGGTGTTGGAAAGAAGAGAGTCAATAGAATGGGAAGCAGTGAGCAAGAGTTATGGAGAAGTGGAAGCAAGCAAAGTGTTACATATATGAAATCACCAAGGAGTAAAACTATTAATAAAACCATATGGGAAAATTAACATGCAGAGATGGATGAGAAGTGTCATTTCAATAGAGTGCATAGAAACATAGAAACAATCCACCACCTTCAAACCATCCACAAACCCTCAAAAATGTGATAGTAAGACCCTATTGTTCAAAACACCACATGCTTGAATCCTAGAACATGGGGAAATCAAACTATACCAACATGAAAACTTCATCTTTACTGGTTACCCTTAATATGTTAAAAGGTGCTGTGCATGCTACCAGAGGAAAGAAATAATCATCAATGTCACCAAGCTATGACCCCTGTGTGTTACAATGATGACTAGTCTAAGAAGATATGCCCACTGGTACCATCATGGCATGGACATCATGTGAGTAACTACTCACTTCCTGATGGGATCAAAGGCCTACTCCATGGGGTGGGACCCACACTGTTAATGGGGCCAATATCTTGTAGCTAAATAGCTTATAGGCCTTAGAGAGAACTCAATACTATTATTCAGCTAAATGGACATAGTATTAATTGTATAATGTTGTAATAATAGTATATAATTGTATTAAATAGTATATAATTGTAATAAAAATGAACTCCTGTGATACATGCCTTTAATCCCAGAATTCGGGAGGCAGAGGCAGGCAGATTTCTGAGTTTGAGGCCATCCTGGTCTACAGAGTGAGTTCCAGGATAGTCAGGGCTACACAGAGAAACTGTCTTGGAAAAAAAAAAAAAAAAACTCCTAATGATTAATTGCTATACCCCAGATCACTGCATCTCCCCAACCTCTTCAGAGAAAATTCTTTTGAAGTAGAAATTAACACAGAGTCCTTCAAATGATCAACTTGCCAAGAGTAAGAAACCATGGGGTACTCTTCCCAGGGAGATGTGCAGCTGCTCTTCATGTTAATTCCCAAACAATTGAAGGAGAGGCTGTCTCTGGCTCTGTTGCCTGCCATTGGATCCCCCTCTCCTAACTGGACTGCCAGGTTGGGTTTCAATGGGAAAAGATGTGCTAAGCCCTATTGTGACTGGGTGTCCCAGGGTAGGGCAGTACCAAGGGCCCTTTTCTCTCCTCTGTGGAGAAAGAAGGGGGAAGAATTTGTAAGGGTGGGACTGAGAGGAGACAGGAGAGGGGAGATCAGATTGTACAGTGAATAAATAAACAAATTCAGAAAAAACATACATCACACACACACACACACACACACACACACTGCTCTGGAACTTCTTTGGAAGAAGGGCCAGAAATATTGTTATATCCAGAGGTGATAGATTACCTAAAGGAAACTGTTTTACAGACACAACAGGATAGTTTCACGTATGAACTTATGGTGTTTTTGATGGCATATACAAAAACCTACACAAGTTCAAACCAGACAAAATTCGAGAGTGGAAGCAGAGAGGCAGACAGAAATTCAGTCACTAGCTGTTGGCACTTGACAATGGCTAGGAGAGGGAAAAACAGTTTTAATAGTGTGACCTCTGTTGAGTGCAATCCAAGGAAGGCCCCACTTCCAAAAATAGTTGCGATACACATTGGATTCAATGGGAAGAAGGAAGGAAGGGAAGGAAGGAAGGAAGGAAGGAAGGAAGGAAGGAAGAAAGGAAGGAAGGAAGGAAGGAAGGAAGGAAGGAAGGAAAAATTCAAATTTGGGTAGGTAGACAGGTGAGGGTAGAAAGGGTAGATCTTGTGGTGACTAAGAGAGCAGGTGCATTTGATTAAAATACAGTCTAAGAAGTTCTCAGTAAGATGCTATTGTCTCATAGCAGCACATAAAAAGAAAAAGTTCAATGAACTCAGAGATAAAGTGATTGAAACTGTCCACATTGTCAAGGAATTGAAATGATAAGAGCCAATAGAAGCCTCACATTCCAGTCCCATTGGAATTATGATCAAATGTCCTCTTGTAAGACGCCATGCAGTAGAAGCCAAGGAAATATCTGAAGAGGCGTTTGTGAAAGACACATCCCACATTGCCTAACACATTCCCTCCCACTGTACCATCCTTCTTTTGCTTTCCCCTCCCCCATTAGTGCCCTTTGTCCCTCTAACCTGTTTGACTTTTACTTTCATGTCATGTACCAAACTTTTTTTTTAATGTTTTGACATAAAATCTAAAAACCACAAATGAAAGGAAAATGTGATAGTCTTTCTGAGACCGGCTTGGTTTGCTTAATAAGGTTAGCACCAATTTCATCCATATTCTACAAAATGATAAAATTTCATTATTCTTTGTGGGGAAAAAAACATTGCATACATATACTACAATGTCTTCATTCATACCTCTGTTCTTGGACACCTTGGCTGATTCCACAACTTAGCTACTGTGAATATGCTGCAATAAACATACACAGAACACGCACATGTATATGCATGCATGTGCGTGGACATACACACACACACACAGACACAGGGCAGTTAGCATATGGAGAGGGAAGGCAGTAGAAATGTATGAAGGCTTCTCAGAGAAAACAGTGAGAACAGACTCACAATGATATAACCCTTTTAAGGTGTCAAAAGACAAAAGAAAATGATCAACTTAGAATTTTATCACTCATGAAAATTTCCTTCCAAAACCAAAGTGAAATCAATATAGTTTTAAAAGAGATAACAACTCAGGAAGGCTTGACTCTAACAAAACATCTTTTAAGCTACATTGAAGGAAATTCTCTGACTGCATCAACCCTTCTGGGGCTCAGATGGTAAATTTCGGAAGTATGCGTAACAAACCATAAGCTTTTATTTTCCAAATAAATAATCTCTTAATGAAAATGTAATAGATTTTCTATATGTTTTCTAATAAGATGCTTTTCTGTTTTACCTAACCACAGGCCCCCTATCTCATTCCAATATATCACAAACAATTCAGGGTCATTGGATCAGCTGTTACAGTTCAATGGTAGAGCTACTTTGTGTGAAGCCTAGACTAACTAAAGACTTTTTCCTTGTCCTGGGACATATATCTAGTGAAGGCAGCTCTAAATATAGCATTAAATTATAGCTGAAGAAAAATATGTATGATGATCTGTAGTATATTCTGAGATGATGTTTACAGTCCTTTCTGCTAATTCATCGTTGAATGCCAACAACCGCAATATAGTAGGAATAGATATTCATTTACTTTGCTCACAAACCTGTAACTCATGAGGCAGTTGATAAGTATTCCACATAGTGTCAGCTGGAGGAGTTCAACAATGCATTTTTAAGATGGTTCAACCTCATAATGAGCAAGTTGGTTATAGTTGTTGGCTGAGGCCTCATGAGAAGTAGTTGTTTATGGTCCTGAGTTTCTCACACACATTTCTCCATGGGTCTGCTTGTTCCTCCTCAAAGAATGACAGCTCAGATCTAAGACCAAAATTCTTATGAAAGATACAGAAGCCACCAATCTTTTAAACTCTGGATCAAAAAACTGAGCACCACTTCTGTTGTGCTCTCTTGCTCAGAATAGCATGGCCTTTCAAATTGAAGGAACAATGTAAGAACTCCTAAAATTGATAGAAATGGCAATTCATCTTTTATTCACCATGCATCTTTTTAAAAGATTTGTTTATTTAATTTAGGTATGTGAGTACACTGTAGTTTTCTTCAGACACATCAGAAGAGGACATCAGATTCCATTACAGATGGTTGTAAGATACTGTGTCATTGCTGGGACTTGAACTTAGGACCTCAGACAGAGCAGCCACTGTTCTTAACCACTAAACCATCTCTCCATTACCCCACCATGCATTGCTTACCTTCTTACAACTTTATATCATTGGTAGCTCTCCAAACACCTTATCACATAGTTCTTATTTCATCTGCTAGTCACATAGGAAAATAGGAAATGCTCATTCTCAGTTAACATAAAAAAGGAAAGGTTTGGTGATGTTAATTTTCTAACTCAGCTTATCACACAAAGACATGAATAATCTAACCATTAATTTTTCCAAAGCCAAATACAGACCAGCACCTGTCCTCTTTGTACTGCACAAAATATTTCTATTCTGGCTCAATGAGGAATCTCAAATCACTAGTCATTATTTTTATGGAGAATGGAGTTGTCATCCAATCCCAAAGTGGGTAGAGGATGTCTTCAACTCTGGTCCTGGGGATATGGTAACCCTTGCTGCAAATGATCTTGCTTTGTTGGAAGCATTAGGGTCTAGCTGCTCAACCTGTATACATGTTCTTCCTTTTTCTCCATGTGATGAACCCAAGATACCCCCTTCTAATGTTAACTCTCCTCTCATTGCCTTATATGTAGCCTCTGCATTGCTCTTTTGCAGCAACTCCCAATCTCATTTATTGTTCTGCAGCTCTTGGCAAGTACCATGCACTGTTTCTTATAACGTACTTTAGTACATCTTGTCTCCAAAATTTAAGATTCTGGAGGACACAAGCTGTGAGAGAGTGACTCCTATTTCTTTGTCTTTGCCTACAGGGACCATCATGGTAGTTTGTGTAAGTCAATTGCCCAATAAATATGTGTTAGA
Source organism: Mus minutoides (assembly GCA_902729485.2). NCBI lineage: Eukaryota > Metazoa > Chordata > Mammalia > Rodentia > Muridae > Mus > Mus minutoides. Next base: position 4,817,123 of record LR753305.1, on the reverse strand, counting down.
AGAAAGGGATAAGCAATTTCAAGAAAGTCTAGTGCAAATTTTTTACATAAATGTTGAAACCCTTTTATCTTATAACTTCTAAAATAATTCTTCTCAAGAACTCTGTCTTGGTTGCTTAAGAGTTGGTAAACTACACAGTGCACTCATCTAAGTGAAAACTTTCAGAGTCTCATGGATTTTATTCAAATCTCATTCAGTTTTTGAGACCAAGTTTAAGTAATTAAATGAGCAGCCATTGACTAGAAACAAATCACTACAAAAACATTTAAGCATGTTTTATTTTACTTAAATGGAAAATAAAATTAGAATTCCATTACCCAAATACAGCTTGTTCTCAGTTTCAAAAAGCACATGAGTTGATCACATGGAAAAACATTTCATGAATATGACATAAATTTCTGCTTTCTCCTAACATATATACATTAGAGTTGTAAAAATATTATAGGCATATGCTTAAAAAAAAAAACACTTGGGGGCTGGAGAGATGGTTCAGCAGTTAAGAGCAGTGACTGCTCTTCCAGAGGTCCTAAGTTCAATTCCTAGCAACCACATGGCAGCTCACAGCCATCTGTAGTTATGTTCCCATGCTCTCTTCTGATATGTCTGAAGACAGTAATAGTGTAATTCACATACATAAAACAAATAGGTAAATCATTAAAAATTACTCCCTCTTTTTTTCTTTCTTTCTTTCTAGGGAATCAGCGTAAGATGCCAGTGTGCACACAGCTTTGCATTCATCACATTAACATTAATAACAATGGCACAAACAGCAGATCTTGCTGGGGTAACACTAGTAGCCTCTCAACTCCTTTAGCAGCCCGGGGTGGGTGTGACTAGCCAGGCAGTGGTTCAGGATTCCAATGCACTCCTTCTATGGATCTTCAACATGTACTTCCAGAATTCATCCAGAAATCCAAAATAGAGCAAAGATGTATAAAAGAGAATCAAACCCAATTTACAGACAGTAAATGATTAGTTATTATGTTTCCTCAAACATTAAACAATAGTCCAACAGCTAGACATTAAGCAGGCAAGTTATGAAATGAGCATTTTAGATTATATGCAAAATATTTGTAAAATATTTATTTTATATTTAATTATGCATACGTGCAGATCTGTGTGTTGGTATATGCTTATAAGGGCAGGTGCCTGTGCATGAGGAAGCCATAAGAAATTGTAAGATATCCTGGAACTGGAGTTACCAGTTATTGTGAGCTGGGTTGTGGGTACAAGAACTGAACTTGGGTCCTCTACAATAGCATTACATGGTCTTTTTTTTTAAACAATAATAGATTGGCTTTATTAAGAACCACTGTGTTCTAGGTACTATAATTGATGCAAAATCCCTGAAATCTAAGTGCTATTATATTCTCATTTAATGAACAGATGAATTAGATAGCATTACATGGTCTTAAACATTGAGCAATCTCTCCAGCCCAATATAAATCTATTGATGAATATCATTATTTGTGTAAATCAAAATGAACATACACATTCTTCATATAATTCCCGTTGTTTCTTTGACTTGACAAAATTGGGGTCTTTTGGTCATGTTTTAATGTAGAACTAAGACTCTTTTCTGAAGTCAGTTTTTTTTTTTTTATAATTTACAATGAAAATGTTTTTATGTTGAATTTAAATTTTGATTTATTTGAATAATTCAATTTAAATCCTATGATTATTAGAGTAATTCTATTTAAATACTATAATTTTCAAAATGTGATGCATTTCCGAGAAAGTCACTTTGAATTCAAGTTGGTATTAAAATGGCCCCTTAACAGCCACTCGAGTAAGCTTGTGTAGACTCAAGCTCATAATTTTAATTACAAATAAACATATACTATTATATTTTCACACAACACAGCATAAACACATATGTGGGGCTTAGGGGAGAGGCAATGATCAGTCAAGAGAGTGCTGTAAGTTCATGTTCTGATGTGTCTCTCTGCTCCAAATGCACTTGTTTATGTCACTTTCTATTGCTGTGATAAAACACCATGACCAAGGCACTTATAAATGAAAGTATTGAACTTGGCTTATGATTTCAGAGTGGTAGAGCCCATGATGGCAGAGTGAAGGAACAGCTGAAACCTTACATCTTGATACACAACCATGGATGGGGCAGGCAGGAGGTATGGGGGAGGGCAGAGAGAGAGAGAGAGAGAGAGAGAGAGAGAGAGAGAGAACACTGGAGATACATGAGTCTTTTGAAACCTCAAAGCCCACACCCAGTGATCCACCTCCTTCAACAGGACCACACCTACTAATCCTCCCCAAACAGTTCTACTAATTGGGGACCATGCATAAGCTCAAATACATAAGCCCATGAGGGCCATTCTCATTCAAACCACAACAGCTATATTATATTTAAATTACTTTTAAGAAAGCTAAAAAATAAGAGTCAGATTCTAACTCACAGTATGTAATTCTGTGGTTCAGAAATAACTAAGGTGAAAAAGGATGAGCAGGTATAAACCATAGGACATGCCAAATTTTAGTTCAGAAGCAAGTCTTCACTGATAGGCACAGACTTCCTAATAGCATCTGGAATCTGAACCAATATGAATTGAAGTTGGTCACTACAGTGGATCTGCCTCCTCAAATAAAGAGACTCAAAACATATTGTTGGCTGTTACCAGTGGCTAAGACCCACAACTAGCCAAGTGTCTGGGGAGGTTGGAAAAAAGGGGAGTCTTATATCTGGGCACAATATTCTCATGTTTGATGAGGATATCCACAACTGTCTGACCACCAAGAGAGAAAGCCACAGAGACCGAAACCATAGAAGGTTATTTATTGTAACACCAACTTCATTACCACAGCACTGGAACTTGATGATGGTAAATACAAAATGGTTTGGCAGGGAGAAACCATGGTAGAGAGAAAAAAGAACATTACTTCTAAAACCAAAACATGTATCTTTAACAGGGCTCTACTGCTCTGAAGTCATCAGCCAAATCCAATTCTTTCATTTATAAGAGCCTTTATCATGGTGTTTTATCACAGTAATAGAAAAGTAACTTAAACAACTGCATTTAGAACAGAGGAACACATCAAAACATGAACTCATAGCACTCTCTTGACTGAGACATGAGCCTGCAACCCAGAGTTCTAAGACACACACAAGGAAATAAAATTCAAATAAAAGGAAGAGGAGGGGGAAAGGGAGGAGGAAGAAAGATATGAAGAAAGAAAAAGAGAGAGAGATGGGGGGAGGGAGGGAGGGAGGAAGGGAGGGAGGGAGGAAGGTGCAGCCCCTCAGGAGAAATCATGTTGTATAAAGAATTTTAAGTATATTGTAAATTAGCAAAACTCAAAAGTGAAGGACTACACTTGTCTAAAGCAAGCATAAATGTTTGTGTGTATGTGTGTGTATGTATGTGTGTGTATGTGAAGTGCAAAGTAATAACTACTTTGTAAGCTTTCCCGGCTATATAGTCTCTTGTTAAACTATTCAGTTGAGCTGTGGTTGCAAGAAAACAGCTATAGACACAGAGTGCTGCTGTATGGATGTAGCTGCATGCCATTTAGTGGGCATGGCTTCGTGTCACTGAGTAGGCATGGCTGGTGCAACTGAGTGGGCGTGGCTGTATGTCACTGAATGGGCATAGCTGCAAGCCAAGAAACCTTTCTACAGAAGCTAAGTGGAGGAGAGGCAGATATAAACCACTGTCCATAGTATGCAGGTTTCTGATGTAAAGATGGGTGACACCATGAAGCAAAATACGACAGAGTGTAATAGAAACTGGAGATATGAAAAGGAAGCAAAATAGAAATAAATAAATAAACCCAGACATTAATGCAAGAACAGAGTTCAAAAAAAAAATTTAAAGGAGGGAAGGAAAGGAAAATTTTTAAGAATTGTTGTTATTCTTTGAAAACTTCATAAACATGTACAGTGTGTTTTGATCATATCCCTCACTCCAAAATACCTTCTTCTAATTATGTGGGAAAACCTCCAAATCCCTTTCTGTGGTGTGCATAGAAGCCTTGAGTGAATGTATGTTGTTGATGTGAGCCAGCCGTGTCAAGGACTCTAGTCTCAGATCCACAGGAAAGTAAGTCTCAAAGATGGCCAGAACCTCCTTTAGTCCATGTGTAGATGTTGATAGTTTGTAGAAAACATTTGTCATAGCTTTCTTCTCCAATATATTCATGGCCTGAAAAACATTCCCCTGCATAGATGGATCCTACTGAGATTAACTAAACCTGCCTCCTTGTTCAGCTGTATTTAAAAATACTGACTCCTCACTCACCTAAAAATATTATGACAATTAGGATTACAACTTCAATGGGATTGAAGTTTTATTTGTAAAACTTTAAGTCACTCTGGAAAACTCAAGATTAATGGAGAACCACGGAAGGTCAAAAAAGCTGAAAGTATCTAAACCTATTATACACAAAAATGAATTTCAAGTTTGCTACATAAATAACAATGAAAAAAGAAAACTTTTTTTTGTAAATTAAAATTGTGGAAAATCTTCCCAAGACTCAAAGAACAATAAGACCCATAGAAGATTTATAAACATGATTACGTTAATATTAAAAATAAAACCTTTAAAGCTGGGCATGGTGGCTCACGCCTTTAATCCCAGCACTCCGGAGGCAGAGGCAGGCGGATTTCTGAGTTCGAGGCCAGCCTGGTCTACAAAGGGAGTTCCAGGTCAGCCAGGGCTACACAGAGAAACCCTGTCTCAAAAAACAAAGAAAGAAAGAAAGAAAGAAAGAAAGAAAGAAAGAAAGAAAGAAAGAAAGAAAGAAAGAAAGAGAAAAAGAAAGAAAGAGAAAAAGAAAGAAAGGAAGGAAGGAAAGAAGGAAGGAAGGAAGGAAGGAAGGAAGGAAGGAAGGAAGAAAGAAAGAAAGAAAGAAAGAAAGAAAGAAAGAAAGAAAACTTTTAGTCACACCCAATGGCATCATGAGCAAAACAAAAGTCAAAGTAGAATCTAAATATGAAGTTTACAACACTCTGAGTTGTGTCTTCTACAAAATATTATTTTCATTACTATTAGTGTGTCAAGTAGGTAGGCACATGCCCTGACAATCATGGGAGCTGACTGGGCAACTTTACAAAATACTTCTCTCCTATTATTTTTTCTCACCATCTTGAGAAGTCTGAGTTATGCTTTTTAATTTTTAATAAATCCTTTCATGTACTCTTTGTTTTTTTTTATTTAGGTGAAAGCTGTATGTGACATGTGTATACTTGTTGTGAGAAATATTAAAAATAGACTGCCATGTTCCCGTGCTCCATCCAGCTACTCTCTGGCCGCCAACTCTCCTGCAGGACTGGAGCTCACGAATTCCCTTCACTGTCATGCCAGCCCCACACAACCGTCCACACCATGGTCAGTCGCCACAACACCCAACAACCTGGTAGAAACAAAACTCTTGAAGCTTATAATTAACCAATCAGAGTTATATATCAATAAATTCTCAATTCACAAGATGCCAATACAATACTTTCAGAACCAATTGATAATGATAAAAGCTGCCCACCTAGATTAGATGAATTATCCCAATTATTCTATCCTTTATGATATCATAACTATCTGTGGCTATTTAAAGCCATGCTGGCTCATGATCTTCTTCCTGTCCATCTCCCTCATCTTGGCTTCCCTCAAACTCCTGATTCCCGCTCTGTCTCTGCAACTCTTAGCTCTACCTCCCTTTTCCCTGTCTAATCATAGGCCTCCTGCTGCCCTAATATCTTAGTGTAATTGGACAGGGAAAATTCTGTAACATATACTACTTCTCAACAAGATGAATTTACTATTTTTTGTGAACATCTAACAATAAACTTTTTTTGCATATACTTATTTAAAACCCTTAAAAAGTCTACTGATTTTACAACAAAGATTGTGTCTTTTCTAGCACTGCAAATGCTCTTCTAGTATGCCAGGAAGAACTCTCCTCACTTCTGAAGTATTCAGTGTCAATCATATGAAATATAATGCTCTAGACTTTTAGGCTTACGCTTATACTCTACTCCCAGTGAGTGGTGTATCAATGCCAATACATGAGTTCTGCAGCTCAAAACAAAGCTTCAGGATTGATATATTAGTTACCATTTTATTGCTGTGCAAAAACACATATGAAAGAAAATTTAGCTTGGCTTATGGATCCAGAAAGATGAGTCCATTGTGGTAGGGGGACATATTTCTGATCAGCAGGTATGGGAACAGAAGCCAGAATCTGACAGCTCATACCTTGAAGCAGGAAGCAGAGAGAGTGAACTAGAAGTTGAGCAAGGCTATGATCTCTCATATACCCTATAGCAAGTCTCCAGTTCTTCAACCTATTCAAACACCACCACCAAATGGGACTGAGGACCAAGTGTTGAAACCCCAAGTCTGAGGGGAATGTTTTCATTCTAACCACTACAACGTGGTAATAAGCATTCTGTAAACTCATAGTTGTGTGTGGTATTCTTAGGCCCAGGGCCACTTGCACAGGAGTACATTGCACAGAAGAACAACCTACAGTCTCACTGGTCTCTTTTCCAATTCTCTTCTTCTTTTTTGTTTTTTTACAAAGATGATATTTTTCCAGCCCAATAGAAAGGACACCTTTAAATTAGTTGGGGGAATGGCGGCATTGGGAACACAGGAAGTCTAAATTAATACTGTTGGTTGCATTCTCATTTCTAGTAGCATATGGTTAAAATAAGCTGAAGGGAAAAGCAGCATATGGTTTATTTCTTTCCCTAGAAACTTCCATTTAGTAGTGACATACTTGGAAGTTGTTTGAAGAGGAGAGACTGTGTTCAAAGAAGCCAGAGAGTTGTTCTATTAAGTTCCATTGACAATAAAAGTGCAAAGAAGATCTCATCAAGAGCCCCCCCCCACTGTCATCAGAGGGATGACACTGTGTCAAAGGAACTAGGGTGTGTAAACATGGGGACCTTCAGAGTGCAGTGGTTCCTAGCAACCAGTGAATTTACAAAGGAAGAGCTAAGTGAAATTAGCCACCCTAAGTTTCTCACCTCCCAATGTGCTTCAATTACAAACTGAATCACAATGGAATGACTGTAGTTAAGGGATTATAAAAATAAACCATGTTCTATTACTCAGTCTGGTTCAGAATATGCTTTGTCTAGCATATTTTTTTTCTTTTTTTTCTCCTTCTCTACATAATAAAGTACCTGTATGTTTTTGATGCTAATTTGGGTCTCTATTAGGATACAGATATTTGTGTGTAATTCTTCATCTGACTGTACCCAGAGTCCGTGCTATATAGTACAAACTGAACAGGTTTTGAGCTATAAAGACATGGCATTGAATCCTACTTCTTGCATATATATATTATATCCTGGGCAAGTTCATACTGAATCTTCAATTTTCTCATCAGTAAAAAGTAAATTGTAAAAAATAACAGAAAGGATAAATTTGGTATTGTTTAAATATGTAAAATATGTGTCATGAAATGAATAATCGTCCTCTCTTTGGGTTACAAGATGCTAATGAAGGGCTGTCAACTTTTCAGGAGTCACATGGGTCTTTTATATATTTTCCAAACTGCTAGTTATCTAAAGGAACTGAGATGTGTCTACAACCACAAATCTCAGCACTTGAAAGCAAATTCCTCAAAATATAATTAGACATTTTGTTCATGTTATGCTTGAGGTTTATGTTCACCATAATGAATTTGTTAGAGCTATAAACTTGGTTCAGTTATGTCCAATCCATGGCAGATGAGCCATGCATATCCAAGGATGCTTATGAAGGTAGCCCTATACAAAACTGAAAATATTCTTAAAACATTATGAGGGTGTTTTGTGATTATTTTGTCTTATTTGTCACTTGATTGGATGCTTCTGCAGCATGATATTTGTAGATTACAATGCCATGTCACAATGCCAAAAGTTTAGTCACATTTGGAATGGATTTAAGTGAATTTTTATATAGGTATAGCCACACTTATGAACAAAAGAATATAATTGCATTTCACTAAAATACTTAGTCTGAAGAACATGGTATATATTCTTCACCTAAATTTGGAAGCCAAAGCAAAATGTTTTGTTTAATTTTTTGAAGATGCAATTGAAGATCTCAAATGAATGCTCTGTTTATCAGAGAACATCATGTGGCTCCTGGGGAGCCCTTTTGACTGATGCCTAGTTACTGTACAGCTGTAAAGATCATGCTATGGAAGATGCCCTTTCCTAAGCTCTTCAGTACATTCCTTCTTTGGTTGTTTATAAGCACCAACATACCTCCATCTGCATCCAGAAAGTGTGATCTTTCTAATTATTTATCACACAGGTTTATGACTACTTACTAGTTTACTGCTGTAATAGGTTTTTGTTTTGTTATCACACCATGTCGTAAAACCTTTTATTGACATGTAACCTTTGTACAAAACAAACATATCATAAATATACACTAATTTGATGAATTTTCTTTGCCTGAATAACCCTTATAACCAATGCTAGAGTAATAATACCAGTATCCCCAGAATATGTCTTTACTGACCTCTAGTAGCACAGATCCATTGGCTCTTTTTTTTTCTAATGGAAGCATACTCTGCATGTTATTTTGCTTGTCCAGCTTTTTGTCACTCCTTGTGATGTTCAGATCCACTCACAGTGTTACAAGTAAAATATTGCATTCCTATTGGCACTTGGCATGCCTTTGCATTTGTGTAGGCAGTAATTGGTTTAATGTTCTATTGTTAGGGGCTTCTCTAGTTTCCGATTTGAGGTTTACTATGATTATCCTGAAGCAAACATTATAGTGTACACATTTGGTGACCACATATCGACAATTTTGTTAAGTAAATGCATAAAAGAGAAACTGTTCGATATACAATATACACATGCTACCATTATTGCTGAGGTTGCTACAAAGGAGAATTACAGTGGATTACATAATACTAACACACAATTAAGATTATCAGGGAATCAGTGAGTTCACATTTTTTTCTAATACATGCTTACATGCTATTTCTTATGCTTTATCTTGTACTCTTAGCACTTTATAAATTGTTTTTTATTTGATTTTACAATCCTTTTGAACATTCTGGGAAGCAGATAGTCTACATATCAGATTTTGAATTCTAGAAGTCAGGCACAAAATTATAAGGTTGGTGTTTATAACATTTTTAGAAGATGCCAATAAATATTTAATAAATGTAACTTCACTTCATTTCTCATTTTGTTCCTTTCTTTTGTTGTTTGAGATAGGATCTCATGTATCCCAGGTTGGCTTCAAACTAACTACACAGCTGTGAATGGCCTGCCATTTCGTCCCAAGGGCTATGATTTCAGGCATGTGCCTCACATCTTGTTTTTCTTTCATTTCTTGACTCTTTAATAGGCAAGGGTGTTTCTTTTCTTGAGGCTAAAGCAATGATGATCTTAGATATGAAACCTCTAGACCACTTGTGATGGCTTGTATAAGCTTGGCCCAGGGAGTAGCACTATTAGGAGGTGTAGCCTTGTTGGAGTAAGTGTGTCAGTTTAGGTACCATAGCAGCCTGGAAGTTAGCCTTCTGCCAGCTGCCTTTGGAATAAGAGGTGGAACTCTCAGCTCCTTCAGCCTCACATCTGCTTGGACACTGCCAAGCTCCTGCCTGGATGATAATGGACTGAAATTCTAACCTGTAAGTTAGCCTCAATTAAATGTCCTTATAAGAGTTGCTTCAGTTATGGTGTCTGTTCACAGCAGTAAAACCCTAACTAAAAGTCCACTCTTAGTCCCTGAGTCCCAGTGTCTGACTTTCTTTAGATCATGGTCCTTTCTATTTACATTTTCTATAAAAATCTGAGATTCTAATAAGGTTTTCTCTTCTCCTTGCCATTAAAGTGCAGAATCATTTCGAACTTTCTCTCTGTTTTACCAGGCTTGAGAAATCCTGTGTAAAGGATTGGTTGACACTCCTGAGTTTGCTCCTGTGTATGTTCTCCCCTCTTTCACTGCACAGAGGCTTGCCTATAGCTGGTTTGCCTGTTCAGGGAAGCATAAGAAGCAGAACAGAATATTCTCCCAGCATTTATGATTCTTTAGCCCACATTGCAAACGTATTTAGTGCTTACAATGACCCATAAAGTGCTAGGTATTATGGGAATTGTGATGAGGAATAGGAGCTAGCCAATTATTTTAAGAAACATAAAATCTAATCTTAAAAGCACAAGATACAAAGCATATATGATGAAACTAAGAAGCTCTAACTCTGTGAGGCCAATGATGGGGCAGTGGAAGTGTCTCGGCTCTGAATGATAGCTCAGGGTGTCTGAGGGACAAAACTAGACAGACAGGATTGATCAGACCATGGAAAGCTTCAAATGCCATGTAACATGCTTTGACTTTATTCCCTAGACCCTCCAGAGTCACAAAACAGTTCTGAACTCAGCTCTCTTTGATACAGTGCAATTGTGTTTGTTTTTCAGTTTCTTCAGCCTTTAGCCTACTGGCTCTCTGAAGCCACAGAGGAGAGGATTTTTTATCACCCTTGTAACCTTATTACTCAACAACCTATGACCCAGGCACTGTCAAAATTTCTTCTCATTTTCTATTGCTTCTTCAAAATCCACGGGCATCAGATCTAGTTAGCTATGTTTGGGTATTTGGGTTGTTGTAGTCCTGCAACCCACCCCCACCCCCACCCCCACCCCCAATCCCAATGTACATAAATAACTGAGCTTTTGACTTGTGCATACCAAAGAACAACTGAAATAAAAAGATAGAAAGCTCATGAGAAGATGAATGATATGGCTGCCATGTCCCTCTACCAGCGGGCCACTGAGTATTTCTGAAGCTGGTAAGTCGACCAAAGAAGCAAAGGTTTAGCTGGAGTCTGGGCAGAACCCAGGGCAGTGAAACAAACAGAAGAATCAGGAATGATGACCCAGAGATACACATATTTTGCTTCAATTCCCCAAAGCATGTCCTATACACTATTACTTTTTTTTTTCTTGTACTTACCCTTTAGGGAAGGAATCTCTTAATTTGTCCCTTATGATCCAAGTGGATGTTTCACCCAGCAAGAATTAGCTATCTAAATTTAAGAGCTTGACTTACAAAACAAGGTTGAAAAAAAATCTCTTGGCCAGCTATTTGGCTGGGTGAAAGTATATTGGCACCAATATTAAGTAGACTGCTTGTGACTTCTGGCTCCACCACAAACTGTTGTGAGGTCCTAAGACAGTTTCCTATCATAACCATCATAACCGTTCTCATTTGTAAAGCAAAGCCAATACTGTTACTGCAGGTAGTTCCCTGATACTGCTGAGGTTGAGGTCACAACATCATGAGTTTTAGACCATAAAGGACCCATCTCATAATAATAATAATAATAATAATAATAATAATAATAATAATAATTGTGGAATCCTGCATGGCTGCCACAAAAGGGACTGGGTGACATGGTTCTCACCCTTGTAGCAGGGCCAACAGGGTGTGGATCTCCACAAGTGTTGGCAGTTGCTGTGACTATGAGGCTCGTTTGTATAAGGTACATGTTTTCATGTTTCCCCTTTGAGGGAATGGTCTCCATGATAAGATCAATGACCTCATCACAATTAGAAAGACAAATCCAGAGGGCAAAGGTGTGTCTATGTTCCTCAGCAAAATGGTAGAGCGCTGTGGCCTTCAGGCTGTAGGAAAAAACTCTGAAAACATAAGCTCAAAAGTAGAAAAGTTCTTAACTATGTAAAATATAAGAAAGCAGTATGAATTATACAAGGGGTTTCACAGATCTAAAAGAACAGAGACAGCTGTTCTACTTGTCAGAAACTTGTCAGTTTCATAAAAAGCCAGGCAGATACAAATGCAGACAGATTCTGAGCTCAAGGTTAGCCTGGGACAAAGAGACTTTTGGCCCAAACATGGTGGGTGTGGTGATCTCAGAGCTGGATCCCACCCAGCTAGCTTATTATCTGTGCTTACAGAGGCAGGTAGCTCTCTAATTTCATTTTCAACGTTAGGGGAAAATGTGTTTGTTGTCTTTTTCTAGAAGTCAAAGGGCTAAGTTTAAAAAAAAAAAAAAAGCTGATTTGTGAGATAATCGAAAGGGAACCTGGAGTGGATGATTGAATTCATATATAAATAAAAGATGCTTTGGTCTGTGAGAGTTGAGCTATCTGGATGAATTGTCTGGAAAACTCCTGAGAGAGAGCTATCTCAAGCAAAACACAAGGCTATCAGACTGTACCGCAGGATTGACCTAGAGTTGTGCAAAACACAAGGCTATCAGACTGTACCGCAGGATTGACCTAGAGTTGTGCAAAACACAAGGCTATCAGACTGTACCGCATGATTGACCTAGAGTTGACACAAGGCTATCAGACTGTACCACATGATTGACCTAGAGTTGTGCAAAACACAAGGCTATCAGACTGTACCGCAGGATTGACCTAGAGTTGACTCAAGGCTATCAGACTGTACCGAAGGATTGACCTAGAGTTGACACAAGGCTATCAGATTGTACCGCAGGATTGACCTAGAGTTGTGCTTTTCATGCTCCCAAATACCCTTCCCTCAGGACCCCTGACCAAGCCAAGGTAAATAATAATAACAATGTTAATTAATTAATTATACTGAAAATTCAATGAGTTATTTGTGGAGAAGAATCTGAGATATAGTAAGCATGCAAAAGTGTTTTTATTACTATTTGTTGCAGTCTTTTGTTTGTTTCTACCTTTCTTTCTAGGAAGGGCAGATTCCCCTTTGGTAATGTAGTCCATCAATGAATCACTGCAGTTATGTGTAACTCCTCAACCTGTCGCTTAAAACAGTCAGACATTAATAAAAGGAAGATATCCATGTGCATTTTCCTCTAAGATAACAGATCTTCATTAAATCCATTTTATAAATTTTTCAATAAGCAAGCTGCTCTAATTGAAAACAGATAATACTTGATGCAATTATTTTAAAATGTTCAAAGTTCATGAAAATGATTACCAGCTTCCTAAATGGAAATATTTAATCGATAATACTAATTGTGCAACATTGAATTTCAGGGTGTTCTAATGAGTAGAGTGGTAGCTCTTGCTTTGTCTATTCCTCTGGATGGACCTGTAGGGATCTGCCTGCAGAGACTCCTCTCAGAGCAAGCAGCTGATCTGGAAGGAACTCCACAGGGAGCTACAAGTGCCTTCTCACAAATGCAGTATACTCAGGGGCTAAGAAAGGGGAAATGCTCTACATAGAAATCACCCCTATTACATGTTCATTTTCTGGGTACCTTCCTGTCTGATCACTGTTAGTGCTTTTTGGCTCATTCTGGTTTTCCATAAAATAAGGATGGTTTTAGATTTTTTATAAATTGTGTCTAAGACACTTAGGGAAAATTTAATGAAAGAAAATTGTAAAGTGCTTTGTGTTCTATAGAACAAGAGGAGTTGAGCCTGGAGGACACACTCTACACAGAGGCAGTTGGCACACTTTGTTAGCTTCAAGAACATCTGCATGAGCAAGAAAGTGTGTTATTTTATAAGGAAGTGGGTCAGCAGGAATCACCAAGCTGCAGAAAAACATAAACCACTAATATGTATGTGATCAATTCTTTGAATTATTCATTGTCGACATTGATTACCAAAGCAACTAAGAGAAGGAAGAGTTTATCTAGGTTTGAGGTCCCAGAAGAAGAATCTCATGTCAGGGAAGGCATGGAAGCAAGGAGACCGAGCAAGAAGCTAAGAGATCACATCTCAAACCAAACAGAGAAAGCAGAGGAAGTAACTGGAGATGGAGTAATGCCCAGGCCCACCACCAGTGACCCCACTCCCTCCTGTAAATCTTCACCTTCTAAAGGTTCCATAGCCTCCCCAGATAGTTCCACAAACTGGGGACAAAGTGTCCAAATACATGAGTCTATGGGGACATTTATGATTCAAACCACCACAGCAACTATAATAAAGTAAAACATTATCAACAATTATCTGGGTCTAAAAATATAGATTATATTGAAGGAAACAGGTGGAAAAAAAAGACACAGATGTTTGAAAGAGAGACCAAATTTATCTTTCTTTTATAATTATAACCATAAGGAAACACAAACAAAAACGTAATTTTGATCTTTGCTACACAAAAAGCCAATTATCTTCTAATATATGAGACAGTGTTAAAGCCATACCCCACAGGACTAAGAAAGAAACATGAGAAAAATCATCATCTGATATAAAAGAAACAAACAGATAGATGTTAATTACAAAGGGTATGGGGAATACTTGGCAAAGTCCTTATATTTATAAGGCAAGGAAACTGCAGGTGCATGGTACTTATAAGAGAGGATTTACAATAAATATAACAGATAGTACACAGTAACAGACTGGGCAATATTCATCAGGCATTCACAAAATAAAACAGAAGACCCACTGGGCACTTTTGGCACACACCTTTAATCCCAGCACTTGGGAGGCAGAGGCAGAGGCAGGTAGATTTCTGAGTTCGAGGCCAGCCTGGGCTACAGAATGAGTTCCAGGAGAGCCAGGGCTACACAGAGAAACCTGTCTTGAAGAAAAAAAACCAAACCAAACAGAAGACACTAACTTCAGAAGGTACATAAAGACTGTAATCCTACCCCAGAGACTCGGTACATGGAATGGGTAAACATTAAAAAGGAAGCTTTTGCCTTTGTCAGTAGAATAGGATTGTCTCAGTAACTATAAAACAAAGATGTTAAAACATCAGAGATGTGAACAGAATCCTAAACTGTAATGGAAGCCAACAATATGCTATCTTAGCCCCCCCGCTAAAGAAAAATCAATATTAAAGCCTACAGATATAATAATTTAACTATTCTAACAGCAGAAAAGAAAGGTGCATGATTTTTCAGAAGTATGCCATAACATTTTCTAAATGTTTACCCATCACTGCTGCAAAGCAAACGCTCAGGTTCCCAAGCTAGAACTCAAAGAGGTTGTCCTCCAACTAGAGTAGAGTCTAAACTCTGACTTCTCAAATAGGAACAATTAAAGACTTAGACACTTTGCCAATTATGGATACTTTCTGAAATAACTGCTTAAAGATAGAAATAAAAACTTGTTTTAAAGTAATGAAATCAGACCCTTGTTATCGATTTCTAAAAGAATGTATCCAGAGAAAAACACCTAGCCTGAAATATTATTGTTCAAATTTTTAAAAGTTAATTGAATTTGACTTTAATCAAAAATCACTTAAGAATGCAAACAGGATCATAAATAGAGCACATAAAATTTAAATACAGAAATGAATGCTAAAGAAAGTGGGAAACAATAAAAGTGGGCAAATAGGGTAATAGTAACCCAATTGGTAAAGTGTTGTCCCACAACAGAACAACCATCCCCAGAACTCCATTACTGATCACCACCATTTCAAAAATATTCTAGACATGTCAAGCAAAACATATGTACACACAAATATAACCAGAAACATAACTTATTATATTCATTACTTTAAGAAAACAGGAAAGTAGGGCTGGTGAGATGGCTCAGTGGGTAAGAGCACTGACTGCTCTTCCGAAGGTCCTGAGTTCAAATTCCAGCAACCACATGGTGGCTCACAACCACCTGTAATGAGCTCTGATGCCCTCTTCTGGTGTATCTGAAGACAACTATATTGTACTTATATATAATAATAAATAAATCTTAAATGAATAAATAAATAAATAAATGAAAAAGAAAACAGGGAAGTAGATTCATAATTTTCAAAATAATGTATTAATTTGTCTAAGTAATCTAAAGGAATTAAAGTGACTCTAGCAATCTAAGTTAAGTGATCAAATCCAAAATAAATACACAAAAATCAATAATATTTCTAAAATAGCATTCAACCAAAATTAGTGAAACATATTCATGGTGCACAATTGAAATATTAATCTTTAAAATAATTGTGTGTTCCTAACAGTGAAAAATATAAAACATTATGAGGGAAGTGGTGGCACACGCCTTTAATCCCAGCACTCGGGAGGCAGAGGCAGGAGGATTTCTGAGTTCAAGGACAGCCTGGTCTACAAAGTGAGTTCCAGGACAGCCAGGGGCTACACAGAGAAACCCTGTCTCGAAAAAACAAAAACAAAACAAAACAACAACAACAAAACGGCTTTCATGTAAAGAACATATCTACTGCTGAATGAGGAGGAAATAAAGTTAATATAATCTGTCAAAGCCCTCAGATAAATTCTCAGGACAGTGAGTGTAATAGAGTTTATTTTGAAAACAATCCAAAAGTTTATCAGAGGAATAAGTCAGGATAAAAGGAGAGAACTTAATAAAGGTATCCTTATTAGTGGGATATGAAGACATATTTAACAGTGATTAAGAGTAGATGTGCCACAAGCCAATTCTACTAGATTAAAAAGCAAAATTACATCTGCCCCTAGAGGCATGGCAGATGTGGCTGCTGTCTCACATGTGGCTGAGAGAAGAGAGAATATGTCTATGCTCAGTGTTCTGGCCTAATGAACAGCTAAATGATTAGTAGCCTAACTTTTGCTGAAAAAAATGAGCCCAAGATGAGCATAGGTTAGCAACAAGCAGGCCCAGATGGACTACCAGGATGGGTAGCAAGCCAGAGACTAGAAGAATCCTGCCTGGGACCATAGGCCCCAGGTGGAAATGAACCTGAGACAGACAATCCTCACAGGTGGGCTGGACAAGGACCAAATTGGAAGAGACTGGTACCATGGGGCCTGGACAGGGATTTAGCCTGAGATGACCCATGCTGGTACCATAATGCACAAGTTGGTCATAGACTACTCCTGAGATAACCCCAGACACACTTACTTGCTACTAAGAGGACAAGTAAGCTGTGGGGAAATGGAAGAAAAAGAGAAGCAGAAGGATATGGGCATAATGAAGAGAGACAGAGCTGGAGACTCAGTGGTAGTGAGGAACAGACTGATGTCAGTAGCCAGTGATGCCACCTTGGACCACAGTGGGTAGGGATGGGGTCTTGGTCTATGCTATCACCAAGGACCACATCTGGGTCCATGGTCCTGCAGCAGCAGCAGCCCCAGAGTTCTGTTACCACGAAAGGCCAGGTGGACATCTCCATCTGGGCTGCTGCCTGGAGACAAATTGATATCACCTGCTGCAGCACTTGGAAGAGTGGGACTTATACTTTTCCCTGGGCAGTTCAGTAGAGATGTCCTGGATGTGGGGGTTGCAGGTGAGCTGCCCCTGTGGGCATGAGAGCAGGAGAGCTGGGTCTACCTCTAGTCTGCAGTAACACGGATGAGAGAGAGATGGCCTTCTCCCCTCCCTGATCTGACCAAGCCAGCTCAGTCAACTGGGTCTCAAGGGAGGGATCGAGGATTGAAAAGAAAAAGACAATTAGACAACATTATAATATGACTCCAGCCAGTGCTGAGGTTGAAGCGGGTTGATTTTTTTTCCCTCCAGCCTGCTTTTATACCATTTTAAGCACATACAAAGAATAAGGTCAGTCAGTCTAGGTCAAGAACAAACAAGGCAATAAACACAGTCTAAGCAAAGTCACTGTTTCTAGTGGCTTACCAGGATGTCCAAGATAAAAAGACTGTCACACATTCCTCAGGTTGAGTTTACCTTGAACTTTGTATTAGTCCAAATGTTAATATTCTTATCTGAGCCTACATCCCGAGTTCTAGCCCAAAGTTAAATTCCTGCATGAGCCTACTTCCCTGTCCTAGCCCACTGTCAAATTCCTGCCAAATCCTACAAGGTGGCCCCAAAAGCTCTCCTCACTGATCCCTCACCATCTATGGCAGACAAGAGTGCTGGCCCTGGGATCAGGAGAGTAGGAGAACTGGCCATGTCTGTCACCAGCTGAAACCATGGGCTGAAGAGATGGCTCAGTGGTTAAGAGCACTGATTGCTCTTCCAGAGGTCCCGAGTTCCATTCCTAGCAACCACATGGTGGTTTACATCCATCTGTAATGGGTATTCAATGCCATCGTCTGGTATGCCTGAAGACAGCAACAGTGTACAAACATACATGAAATAAGCTAGAGATAGAACACCAGGAGCTGAAGGGGTCTGAAACCCTAGAAGAGGAACAACAATATGAACTAAACAGAATCCCCAGAACTCGAGTCTCTAGCATCATATGTAACAGAAGATGGCCTGGTCAGCCATCATTTGGAGGAGAGGCCCCTTGGTACTGCAATCTTTATATGCCCCAATACAGGGGAACGCCAGGGCCAAGAAGTGGGAGTGGGTGGGCAGGGGAGCAGGGGGGGGAGGGGACTTTCGGAATAGCATTTGAAATGTAAATTAAGAAAATATCTAATAAAAAAAGGAAAAAATTAAAAAATAATAATAAAAAAGAACTGAAACCACACACACCTAGACACTCAAGTCTAGAATAAGTTTATTTCAGGGATGGATAATGTGCTTTAACCGTGAGCACATTAGAAGACATGCTAAAGGGAAGATACTATGGGGCCAGTAAGATGGCTCAGATGGTTAAAGTGCCTGCCACCATGCCTGAGTTTCCTTCCCAGGACCCGAGTGGTATCCTCTGACAGCCAGGAGTATGCTCACGTTCATACACATGCTCTCTGTGGGTTGCTCAGGCTGCTTCATTATGGAACCCGAAACTGCCTGCTCAGGGGTGCCACTGCCCATAGTGGGCTGGTCCCTCTCATATCAATCATCAATCAAAAATTGCCCACAGCTGTTTTCTCAATTGAGCTTCCTCTTCTGAGATAATTCTACCTTGCACCAAGGAGACAAAAAGGCTAAACAGGAAACATGCCTTTCTGGTTAACCTTGTGAAATAAATTCTATCACATACTATAGAAAGTATTAGTATGTAGGTAGTTCATTTGCATTTCTTCATCTAACCTACTCAGAGATCTTTTAAGAGTTACATATTCAGTTAGAAATAAATGTTATAACCATTAAATGTCAGTCCACTTTCACAAAATTTATCTTGCTTTTTGAGAAAAAGAGTAGTAAAGGATAAATGGGTTTACTTTACTTAGGTCATAATTCTTATTTATAATCAGTCTTGTTAATACTCCTTTTCCAGAGGAAAATAATAAGGCATGATATCTTCATTGAAATTTGTGAAAGAGAAAGAAGAAAGAATGTAGAGCCAGAGGGTAGAGAGGAACAGTGAAACACAATGCTCTGAATATGACATGATCATAACATTCATCAATTTATAGCAGCTGCAGTTACATGTAAAACATCAAGCTTATCTAGTGTGGATGAGTGAGAAGCTCACGAGGGAGAAGCTAATAAAGCTCTCCCCCAAGTGAGGCAAAAACATAAAGTTGGAACATAAATGTATTGAGGAGGCCTGAGGGGCTAGGAAAGGGACATAGGAGGGTTAATATAATCATATTTCATTGTAAACACATATGAAGTTTTCAAAGAACACGTTTGAATGAGTTTGAAGGAGAAATGAAATTCTATCACTAACAAGAAGAAAGCATAAATTTTAAATTCTCCAATGAAAACGAGACCTAATTGTGAGTTAGGATGAAACAAAATCCATATTCTACCAGTTGTTGGATAAAAAAATAATAATGATTTTCAATATCCTTCAAAGAAAAGTAAGCAACTGACCAAAAGTAAGCTAGAGTTTAGGTATCAGAAGTACCTGTAAGGTATATTTCATTCCAGAGGGAAGTTATAAATGGTATTCCTTAGTGATGAATCTTGAATGCCAAGATGCCAAGACTGGCAGAGCATGGATCTGCCGGGGGAAATGTGTGTGCTGGTGCACTAGTGGCACAGAGGTTATGGTGTTAACCAATCACTTCTTCACTAAATCTGAAGCCTGCTCTTTAGGAGGGAACTTATTCCTGAACGTGTAAACCTAATCAAAAGTTCATGGATGGAGGTCACTGGCCCAAGAGGGGATCAGCTATTGTTGTTCTATTAAATTGTTATGTTGGCACACCACCTTCTAGATATGTGTGTTTATATTCATCGGTAAACACTGCTGCTCCTCACCTTTATCAGAGAAGTTTCTCTTTGCAGTATGAATGCAGAGATAAGCAATTGGTATAATTTTATGCACATATGAAATTGTCAAAGAATAAGTAAAAGGTATTTTAAGTATTTCATTGTATTTCTATTATTTTCTTTTTTGATTATGAAAATCATCTAAATTGCTTTAGCCCAATAGACATCAAAGTTTTTGTTTTGAAAGTCAAAGGAGATTTTTTAGTATGTTATAATATCATGTCAATATTCTTTCATCTGTAAGTTCAATTACTATGCACACCAGTTTCATACAATTTTGAAAAAACTCTTTGTAATTATTTTAATTGTACCAGATTTACTGGAAACATGTCAGAAAGTTTAGAAAAATATGTAGATGACACGTTTCAGATTTCATTAGATTTGTATAAATATCTCCTATGATATCCTTGCCAAATAACAATCTATACCCCAGCTTGCATGAATGAAACAGTGTTTGCTGAATGATACACATAGGTCAAATTGCTCAATGATAAATGTGCTTAACGCTCTCAAGCAACTGTACAGCAGCAAAGCAGGTATTAAAGTATGAAAGTTCGTGCCATGACATACATGCACTGTACCTTTCTGTTTCTGAGTCTTTAACACTGCACAGATAAGAGAAGCACAAATATAACTAAGCCCTGGCTTTAATTTATTATTTATTTATTATTATTTAAAATTTTCTCACTGTGTTGGGGATCAAACTCAAGGTATAACAGCTAAGAAAGCACCCCTCAAATAAACTATGTCCCAACTCTCTCTGCTTTTGTTTTGATTTTACTCTATATGTCCTCTGAGATAGATGCTGTGATGAAATGCACCTGCTCGGCCCAAGGAGTGGCACTATTATGAGGTGTGGCCTTTCTGGAGTAGTTGTGTCACTGTGGACTATAAGACCCTCATCCTAGCTGCCTGGAAATGTGTCTTCCACTAGCAGCCTTCAGATGAAGATGTAGAATTGATTTACTTCTATCCAAGACATCCTCATTCTAATGTACCTACAGGACCCTAAAGCATTTTACAGAGGTTACCCTTTGCTTACACAGAGAATTACCAATGAACTTTATCTGAAAATCTGCAAATTTGAGAGCTCAAAAAAAGACAATTCCTCAAACCACTTGTGTTCTACATTTCTAATTCTTTTTGTAACTTTCCACAGAATCTTCTCCATAATTTTCATTCATTTCTCAAGCCATAAGGTTCACAGTTTGCAAAATTTCAATTGAATTTTCCTGTATCCTGTGTCAAACAGCTTTAAATGATACAATTGCTTCATCAAAAAACAAAGGCATTTAGCAAACACTTCCCCATCATCATTTTGCCCTGTAATCTCTGGGACCCAAGGACACAGTTGTTCTCTTGTGTGTGTGTGTGTGTGTGTGTGTGTGTGTGTGTGTGTGTGCGTATGCGCATACATAATCTTCATTATGAATTGCTTACAAACTACATAAAAAAATTTCACTGAATAATTTTTATGCTGGTGTTATTTAAAAATTCTCATTTATATTCCACATGTTCTTATTTTACAGTCCTACAGTTGGTGCTTTACAACATATATTATACCCTTCATTTCTTTTTGATAAATTTATGTGAAAACCTTTTTCTTGAGATGATACTTACTAAAATCTAACAAGATCTCCATTTTCCTTCTATTCAAGTACAACAAACTCTCCAACTGAAAGGTCTTTTGATAATTAGAACTTTTAGTTTCTACAAGACTTGCTATATGAATAGAACTGAAATTTAAATCATGAAATCACTACTATATTTTATTTTTATTTTATTTATCCTGTTGATCACCAGCTACACAAAATGGGGTATAGTTTTCTTTTACTGTAGAAAATCTCTCTCTCTCTCTCTTTTCTTTCCTTTCCTTTCTTTCTTTCTTTCTTTCTTTCTTTCTTTCTTTCTTTCTTTCTTTCTTTCTTTCGACAGGGTTTCTCTGCGTAGCCTTGGCTGTCCTGGAACTCACTCTGTAGACCAGGCTGGCCTTGAACTCAGAAATCTGCCTGCCTCTTTAGAAAAATCTCTTATTGCTGTAACTACATCGAACATATTATTATTTTCAGTTTGATGGCTGCAGTTTAGAATGGATTTACTAGTTTCTGTCTCTTGTCCAATGCATTTTAGTTGCTTTCTTGACAGCCCTTCTCTATATTAGCCTGACCTTGCCTCTGTCTGTCCATCTTTTCTTCCCTTCTGTTTTCTCCTTTTGTCAGCCAGCTTTATGTTCACTTTCTGGGGACTGTGGAGTTTGAATTGGTGAT
Organism: Mus minutoides; assembly: GCA_902729485.2. Lineage (NCBI taxonomy): Eukaryota > Metazoa > Chordata > Mammalia > Rodentia > Muridae > Mus > Mus minutoides. The sequence continues at coordinate 4,794,980 of LR753305.1, read as the reverse complement.
GTAATAAACTAGTTTAAATATTTAACTAATTTTAAATTTTCACTTACTCGTGATGGAAACCTCCTACTCCTTCCACAATCCCATGTATGTTGATCTGCTAATATGGAGGGTAGATGGTATCCTTGTTAACTGTTTTAAATGGCTGCGTGGAGATGGAGAGATGGCTCAGAGGGTTAGAGCACTGGCTGCTCTTCCGAAGGTAGTGAGTTCAAATCCCAGCATCCACATGGTGGCTCACAACCACCTGTAATGAGATCTGACATTCTCTTCTGGTGCATCTGAAGCTACAGTGTACTTGTTTATAATAATAAATAAGTCTTTGGGCTGGAGCAAGCAGGGACTGAGCAAGCCAACAGAATGAGTAGAGTTGACTGGAATAAGCAGAGCTCTTAAATTCAATTCCCAACAACCAGATGAAGGCTCACAACTATCTGTACAGCTACAGTGTGTACTCATATACATCAAATAAATAAATCTTTAAAAATAAAAAATAACTGGTTGCTTGGTATTTTCAGCTTGTAACTTCTAGTTAAGTAAGACATAATTGCAGAAAAAAAGCATGAAAGGTGAAATTCTGCAATCTTCTAAGTCAATATTAGGCAAAATGTGTTTTTTTTTTAATTACTTTAAAATCTTTGTAAAATGAGCCTAGTGGTGGTAGCACACACCTTTAATCCTAGCACTTCAGAGACAGAGGTAGATGGCCAGCCTGGTCTACACAGTTCCAGGTCAGCTAAAGCTATACAGAGAAACGCTGCCTTAAAAAAAATCTTTTAAAAATGATTCTAATACCCCTTTTCAAGTCTTTTATTTCTGGTGTTTTCTGACTCCCTGTTGCAGTACTTTCTTTCAGGAGATGAGGTCCAACATCTATTTATCCCAGAAAGGACTTCAATTACTAACTGAAAAATTATTCCTCCCTAGGCTGGCTTGATGAACGTGGATGATTCAGGTTCCTGCATCGCATAAAGCCCACCACAGTACATGACTGCTAGGATAGTAAAGAGATGCATCATCCCTTACCATACCAGGTATGACTGTCCTATTCATATTCTCTTTCCATGCAAGCCAGCCTCAGACAGATCATTCCCAACTGGATGTCTCTTCTCTCAACTGATTCTCATGGCTTCATCTTTGGTTTCTTTGGTCATTCTGTTTAGGCATCATTTATATTGTGTGATATTTTCTCCCTGGGGAGTCAAGAACAAACATCTATTGAGAAAACAGAGTAGCAAGAACAGACCAAAGAAATAATTTCCCGGTATCTAGCTTGGTTTACCAAGGACAAGCTTACATAAATTAGGCAGTTTGTCACCAAATAGGCCACTTCAACATGAAGGATGACTCATGGAAGCTGGGTCAGTGGAACTCCCTGCCCAGTGAATGTTCTGGTAACTATTCCTCAGAACAGTCTTCTCTCTAATGGAAATGTTTTACTACTTATATAAGCAGAGAAACTTGTAAGTCCTGTAAGTTTCATGAACTTCCTGAGACTTTTGAACTTTCCTTTTCCTACCAGCAGGGAATTTTACAGTTCAGACAAAAAGAGTTACACAACTGAGAAAGTTTTTGAGATGAGTTTTCTGTAGTTCTATTCCACTATGATGAACTACAGAATCTTTAATATTGTCCTCACTGCACATGAGCTGCATTTAGCACATCATACCCAGGTGCCATGTACAGTTCAAAATATGCTATTTGTCCATTTATCTACACATTTTAAAACACAGTACACAGTAAAAAAACAGCATGATTAAACTCAAGAATTCAGGGAAAAAAATGTAATTTTCATAAAAGGAGAGTTAAAGGATCTGATATTTTGCCTCACAAAGGGAATTGTCTTTCATCCATGTCAGAAATAGAAAGACAAATGGAACTAATTTTTTTTCTATTCTCTCTGCAGATATTATTTCATTATTACAAACAACATCATTTCCATATGAATGATTTGGATTTAGTGAATTGGAGACAAGTCATGTGGAAGTTAGTTTTGTCCAAGACACAAAAACACACGCATTTCAATAATCAGAATTCAGTTGTTCATTGTACTCAGTGATGATGCAGTCTCAAGACTATTGCACCTTAAATCGGAAATAATTACACAAAATATTGTGGTTAGTAATAGTACTACCAACAGGTGAATCAGCTTAGAAAAGATCTTTATTCATATATTAAAAGAATCTTTACAAATACTATTGATAATCTGAAAGTCTCAGTTATTATGGTAAACATTTAAATATATGATAAAGCCAATAGCTTACCCTCACACTTTAACTCTACTGTTAAATCCATCACAATGGATAATTGATGAGAAAATCACTGTAGAAACTACAAAAAATATCACTCTGCAAATGATACAGCACCTGAATATTACCCAGATAACTTAGGAAAGAGTCACTGTCTATAATAATTGTGTGTGACCCTATAGATTAGTGAGACATTACCAAACACTGTCTTTGGTATATTAAGTTATGTATATTTCCCATCATTTTCATTCAGAAATGTGTATAAACACACACACACACACACACACACACAATTAGTTGAAAATAACTGCGGATTGAATTACATTTAGTAAATTTCACATTCTAGAGTCTGTTTGAACTAACAATTAAGCTTTTGTACTAGATTGAATGTTTTGAAATTAAGTTAACAAGTTTCATTATGACACAAAGACATATATCTAAAAATTCATGTTACTTTCCTCTTTGCAAACTAATCACAAAAGTAATTCAGTTCTTGATTGTGTGGGTATAAATTTGACACCACTGCTATGATTCCCATGCAAAGCTATGCATATTAGCAGACCTAGGGTATATTAATATATATGTATAGGCTAAAATTTTCATGAATTTTTAAATATTATGAATAGAACAGTATTACATTTGCTATTATGATGCATCTTGATTTTGAGACATATGTTAAGAACCATCAGTAATAAAGAATATTTCTAAAGCTTTGTCATTCATAATTCTTCTCCAAAGACATTCTTGTTTTTTAACACTATTTTTATTTCGAAAGAAGAGGAAGTAGGGGGTGAGGGGAAAAAAAAAACAGGGCAAACCTGTGAGAAGTAATGCTCTGGTTGTTTTTTGAGAGAGACGGGTAAGGAAGGAAGGAGGCAAGAGCAGAGCGACAGGGACAGAGAAATGAGAGAGAATGAGATTGATTCTATGAGTCCATTCTTCCTCCAAATGCAGAGTGACAGGACTCTCCTACCCTAGCCTCCAGAGCAGCTGGGAGGACTGGCTCACACTGCTGTAGTACCTAACAGAAGTACCCGGGTTTGGTTTTCTAGATTTGTAGGTAGAAGCTTAATTCCTATCTATTTTAAGAGAAACTCATGGGTCAAAAAATATGTAGATGGAAAAACCATGAAGAGCGAGGAAACATTCATTGGCTGCCAGTGGGCAAGTATTTTTGACAGTGAAGTTGAGAAGAATAACAACACGCTTTAGGCCACATTGCACTTGGCATGGTATCTTACAGAAAACAAAGTGCTTGACAACTATCTTGTCTGGATCGCACCCAGTGAAGCCGGGAGAGCGGGATATATTGTTCTCTTGTTACAGAGTTAGCCATTAACCAGTGTGCCCCAAATAAGGCCACAACTTGGATCTTTTTGACAAAAACTAAGTCTTAGATATCATCCTTTCTCTTCAAGGTAGTCACAGTGAGTTTCTATAAAATAAGGGTGGTAACAAAATACTTTTTCTTGTTTGACACTTATTCTCTCTCTCTCTCTCTCTCTCTCTCTCTCTCTCTCTCTCTCTCTCTCCTTCCCTCCCCCCTCCCCCATTTGCTTCACTTTACAGATCATTCTTTCAGAGTCATCAAAACAATTTATGTAAAGGCACAGGTCATATGTACAAATATTTTTAAAAGCAGTTTATTGTCAAAATTAATAGAGGATGGCAGCTCTTTGGAGTACACAAATAGATAAAAGTTTTATTCTAAATTATGCAAATATGTCTGACAAAATATTTTTTTCATTATCATGTGGTCCACTTTCAGAAAGGAAGTCAATAAAATTATTGACTTCATAGAAAATGAAAATTGAGTAATTCTGGCTGAGATAGTTTGGATAAAGTGTTTCCCATTGTCTCAAGTTTGAATCCTCATTCCATCCTTAGCAATGCTGTTTGGGGAGGCTGAGGAGGTGTGGTCTATTGGAGGAGCTATTTCTCTGGAAGCTGGCTTTGAGAATGTAAAGTTGTTTGCTGTTTTGAGTTGCCTTTCTTTGCTTCCTGCTTGGGGCTTAAGATTCGAGTCCTCAGCTTCTGTTCCTGCTGCCATATCTGCCACCTGCTACCCCGGCCCCAACTCTGTCATCATGAACTTTTATCCCAGAGGAACTGCAAGCCCGAAGTCATCCTCCTGAAAGTTGATTTGGTCATGGTGGTTTTTCACAGCAAGCACACACTGGCTATAGAAAATAAGCAAACAGCTATGCGGCTTCTATGTAGTGCGAGTTTGACAGCCATCTTTAAACTAATCCCTTTTATAGGTAGCCAGAGATATCTTACAAATATATCCTCTGTATCTATACTCTTCTATTCAGGTATTTCACCCAAGTTTCACTGAATATAGTTTGTGTGACTTTGTTTTAGAAATAAGATTCTCAACTGGATACTGTGATGAGCTTCTGATGCCAGCACCCAGGAGGCCGAGGTTATTGGGTTAAAGCAGATTAAATTACACAGAAAGGCCCCATCTCAAAACAGCAACATAACAATAAGGCTCACTTTTAAAGTCCTAAATACAATTTTCCTTTAGGAAAAGAAAAATCATTGCTATGCCACTAGTGGTCTGGATTTTTATCAGAACAGAAGCTAGCGTGTTTGTGATACCTGGTGCTCTGGCTAATTCTTTAAGAACACAGATGTCCAAGACTTCAGAAACAGCAATTTGAGTGCTGTCTGCTTATGCATTCCGTTTTCTAATGCGAGACGCCTTACTTAACTTTAAAAATTAATAACGTTGATTAATAACGTTCCAACCTATGTGTGCAGCTCTCTTGCAAAAGAGCAGTCTGGGTTTGAGGGCGGGGATCTTGCTGAACCTCACAAACACGCGTCACCTGCCTACAATGAGGGCAGTCAGGCTCCAGACCTGCCCAGGCCTACTCCCTCTGCGACGCCGCCCGGCCGGACTGGACTTGCTCTGGGCGGCAGGATCAGGTCCCACCTCTGGGCTCTGAGCGGTTCGCTCTTCGAGGATCAGGGCGGGTGTGTAGCCGGAGTCGCTTCCTATTGGCCGCCTTGCCGGGCATCCGGACATCTGATTGGACGGACCCGCCTCCCCACGGCCTGAGTTCATTGGACGGCGCCGGCAGAGGGGGCGGGGCGCGTTCCCCCGGGTTCTTGAGCGAGCGCGCCCGGCCGCTGAGCCGGGCTGAGGCGCGGGAGCAGGACTGCGCGGAGGGCTGCGGAGGTAGGGAGCGCGGCGGGCGGCGCGGGCGGTGAGGGCGGTGGGCCCGCGGCTGGCGGCTCGTGCCCTGTGGGCGCCTGGGGCGGGAAGAGCTCGCCGCGGTCCTCGGCGGGCGGGGACGGAGCTGCGGAGCGCGCCCAGCCCTCCGCTGTCCTGTCAGCCGCGGCCACCACACACGCGCACACAGACACACACGCGCACACACATACACACACACACACACACACACACACACACACACACACACACACACACACACACACACACACACACAGAGCGCGGCGGCGGTGCGGGAAGGCTCGCCCGGGCCCGCAGCGCTCTGGCCGCGGAGACAATGCGGCGGGCTGGACTCCGCGACGTGCCAGCCGGGAAAAGTTTGCGCTTCTCCTCGGGCTGGGCCGAGCCGGGCCGTGGCTTTGGGGAGCCGGCTTCGGGACGGGGCCCGCGAGCTCGAGCGCCTGCGCGGCCCGAGGCGTGAGGAGAGCTTTAATACTTTTTTTTAGAGCGGGCGGGGAGAACAAATACAAGTGCGGTCGGGCGAGAGGCGCTGGCGTGCCGCTGACGCGGGGACGGTATCCGTGGGAACCTCTCCGGGCGAAGGCTGCCCGAGGCCTGGCGGGGGCGGGGTGGAGAGGTTAGAAGGTCGCAGAGCTGCGTTGCTCGCGACTGGCTCTGCTTGACCTTGGACCAATGATTTAACCGCTTAGATCACCTCGTGGGTGATCTCGGAGGCGACAGCCACTCTCAGTCCTGTAGCTTTGAAATGTGTCTCCGATGGAGATTTTTTTTTTTTTCTCCAAGCCTCGTTGTGGTGTGGGAGTTGTGAAATGGTAGGCCGGGATATATTTATTTGCACCCGGGACTCACCCTTCAGCCTTTCTCAGAAGTAACTTTTAAATCGGGTGGCTTAAAAACACAGATCCTTCCAGAGTGCAAAATAAGGTATCCATTACTTTATTTGCAATTCTTAAGACTGGTCTAGATACCCTGTTCGAAGTCCTTGAAGTCCTAGGGCCAGGACAGAACCAATCCTGAGGGTGAAGTGGCAGGTGCCCCCAGCAAGCCCTTCTTCAGGCATTTTGGAGGAGCAGAACGTATTTATTATGCAGAGGAAAGCATAAAACAGGGCGGGCTTTTGTGTTTATGGCGTTGGTTTTTGTACCACTGGTTTGTACTGAAAAGTTTTGTTGAGGTGTTGGTCGGGAGGGGTCTCCGGTGACAAGAGAAGGAGAAGAAAACTTTATTTGTAATCCTAGTAAATCTTAAAAGTAATGTAAGTCTCTCTTGCGGTCAGGCACAGTAGCAATGCTAGTACATCTTGATCTAATTTTAATGAAGGATTGAAAATAGCCACCGTGTTCGTATCACTGACGCCAAGTCAGCTCACTTACATAATCATCTTTGTTGAGATGTGTTAGTGCTGTGTATAATTTCAAAGAATAATTACAAAGTTTGTTCTGACACTGTCATTGAATTATTGTCATTTGAGATTGATATGTAAAATAAGGAAATCCTAACTTTTGGTTATCATGATAACCTACATTTTTTCATCAAAGTAAAACCAAACCTTGTTATGAACAGAACTCATGTAAATACTGCATATATACTTTACAGCAGTGTATAAAGAAGGTATTGGCTCTGTACGTACATGTTCAAGTACCTCAGTTTTCTCACTTTGTGAGAGTGTGCTTATATAGCAGGTACTCCGCTGGCTATTTTCTCCCCACCATGGAGCTTATAAACAATGCAAGCTTTTAAGTTAGATATTCAGCATATATTTGCTCACAAAAATATCCGGTGCCCAGATAAAAATAATGAAAAGTCCACTCCACCCATTCTAAAAAAGAATTATTACCATGCTTTTTGGGAAAGAAGGGAGAGATAGCAAAGAAAAAATTTACAGAAAAATTCTTGTATCTAGCCTAAAAGTTTATGGCTTAAAATAGGAATGCATATTTAAAGACAAAGACAACTGGCAGTGTTTCTAGGAGAATGATAATAACGTTGAATTAACATAATACACTTCATGACCTAGTTTTATTTGAACATGAGCCATTGAAGAGGTGTGTTTTTTAAATAATCAGTGGCTGTTTGCATTGATTGGATGTCTAATTAAATGTTGTAATCATAACTATATTTCACTTGAGTGCTGCCTCATTTTTAAACTCATTTAGAAAATAACATGAAAGCTTTCAATTTATTTGTAAGAAGGAATATTTTTAAAATCAAGTAAATCCTCAGTGAGGAAAAAAATCTCAAATCTTATACCAAATGTAAATTAAACATCAAAAATAGGATCTTGCCAAAGTCTGTGACCTAGACAAGCACTGGATGTGGAAAAGATTCATTGTGGACTACAGTGAGGCTTGCTTTGTAGCATCAGGAGAATACTAAGGTCTTAACACTGGACGCTGGAACACTTACAGTAGAATTTGTGTTCTTTAGTCAGGTTTTGCAGCTGTGCAGCAGTGTCAGAGTTGGGAACAGTATATATATCTCAGGGTGTGCTCTTTATAGAGAGGCATTAAGGTGCACTTGCAGAACTTGTAAAACTTCACACTATTGAGTAACTCAAATTAGATTGTTTGTGAATGGAACCTGAATTTGTATTCAGAAACTCCTTTCAGTTTGAGAGTTGGTCACATAAAATTCTAAGAATTAGTGTTTTAAGATAGTTTCCCAGATGCACAGTGCTTAACCATTTCCCTTGACTCCAGATGTGGTCTCATCCCTCATCTACTGTCTTTGCAGGTCAATCAAGTTAAAGCCTGTTAGAGAATAACTAGAGCTCCCATGTTTCCTTTCTAGTCCTGCTTGTGGGAGTAACCTAGTGCTTACTATGTTAGCTAAATTTAGGTTAGAGGTTGAGAATGGCCCCTGAGATGGCAGCCTGAGAGACTAAGATGAGGATGCTCAATGGAGAGCTGCCTATTTAACCTTGTAACACTCACATTAGAAGATTTGGGTAAAAATGCTGATACTTTGGCAGGCAAGTATGTGGCTGCATCCATGTACCCTGCCTTCTATTGTCACAAATATTTGTTGACAAATTTCTGTAAGGGCTTCTGTAAGCTCTATATGCAAATGTCCCCCAACTTGTGAGGGTTTTTGTGTTTATTGAAAAAAATGTGGTGTAAAAGAGAAGTTGAAAGAATAGGCTGAATAGTCTACCAGACCTGATCCCAATCATGACATTTACTGGCAGGTGATGTCAGATGCATCCTTGCCTGACCTCCTGTGCCTTAGCTGCTTTACCACAAAAATGGGGATAATAATGCCTGTCTGGTAGGAGTTGTTTTGAAAATTATGTAAGATTATACATCAAAATACCATGTGCAAATAAATGAGCACATTGTATTTATTCAATAGATGTAAATTTTAATTGTAATCCTTTCAATTTTCCTTTTTAGCCGTGGAGAGTCATTGAAGAAGGAAAAGAGGAAGCACACTGGATGAGTTAAGTAGAGCTGAGTGCATGGAAGGTCACATTAGGAAGTAGGAATTGTTGAGCAGCGGGTAAATGGTTAGGAGGAAGATGGAGGTTGCAGTGCCAGCTATTAACTTGGGTTTCATGGTAGCTTTCTGGCTCAGGTGCTTTCTCTACCCTCATCCTCCTTTGTACCATCGTAGTTTGGCACTTAATTATATACTTTCTTGAATCCCTTTGCAAAGCACTGATTATGTGGTCTGTCTCAGCCTTTGAATCCTGGCTTTATATTTTAATTTAGTATTACTGATTCTGAACTTTCTGGGCTTAAGGGTAGCAGCTGTTTTCCTTCTCATGAGGAGTTGGATAGGGTCTAGCTCTTAGAATTATTGAAAGGATTAGGTTTCTGCCATAATGCTAGGAATGGATACAGAATTCAGCTTCAGATTTGCTTTCTCATACAGGCATTTGTCAATAAAGAACAGGAGTTCTGGCCAAAGAGGTTCCTACTCAGGGACTTATGACACTACCTGTGCTTAGTATTTACTTTCTCTAGCATCAGTTCATTTGCTCCTTAGAGCAGCTCATTAAAGAATGCTGTTAGCATAAGTGAACCAATTCCAATGAAGCACTTCAAATCCTTTCTCTTCATCTCTCTTCTCTTTGCTTGTAAAGAAAAGGAGTCCCATCCTGCTCTAAAAACTATCTCTTCATAGGTTTAGGAACAACCAATCATTGTGGCTTAGCTCAATGGCGATGTCTTTTGGTTGAACCACACAGAATCTGAACATTTTCTAGTCCTAGATAGTTCCCAGATTCCTAACATCTTTAAAACTCTCACCCTACTTTAATTCATATGGTAGCGACAACCATTTGGCCAATTATAACCTAGTTATAAAGTCTTAATGAGAACATTATGAAAATATATGGTGCATTTGAAAGAAGAAAGCACTGGACCAAGTGAGTTTTAAGACTTCCCAGAGTTTGTGTGAGCCAAGTCAATTTGCTCTACTTTCCTCATCCTTGAATGAAGATGGTCTTACTATAAGCATCTTCCCATTTTGAGGGATTGAGTATACCTGGATGCAAATGTTTTTATAAGAACTGCATGCCTTAGGACCTGTTCTATCCCAAAGATTTATAAATGAAAAGTAATCACTTTAAAATTCCATATACCTGAACCAGGCGTGGTGGCACATGCCTTTAATCCCAGCACTCGGGAGGCAGAGGCAGGCAGATTTCTGAGTTCAAGACCAGCCTGGTCTACAAAGTGAGTTCCAGGAAAACCTGTCTCAAAAAAACAAAACAAAAACAAAAACAAAACAAACAACAAAAAAAGGAATATCAATCAATCAATAAATAAATTACCTGGAGGACAAATTAAGTGCCTGTTGAAAGATATTAAGAAGCAAAAAAAAAAAAAAAAAAGTGTGTGGGGGAGGGTGTATTTGTTTCAGGTCCCACCCCTCTGCAGATACTAAAATCTGTGAGTGTAGAGCCTTTATAGAAAGTAGCTTAGTATATTAATATAACCTCCACATATTTTGTATCATCTAAAGCAATCTCTGGATGACGTATACCTAATATAACATGATCCATGTAAGTAGTTGCTATATTGTGTTGTTCAGAGAGTAGCAACAAGCTAAAGTTTATACATGCTTAATATTAAATTATTTGTTTGTTTGTTTTATGTATTGAGACAAGGTGTTGCATTAACCCAGTCTGGACTGGAACTTACTGTATAGTCTATGCTGTCCCTGAATTGATAATTCTTGAGTTCAGCTTTACAAATTCTGGAATTCTGAAGCATGTGGGATGGAGCTTGGCATACTTTTACACACACACACACACACACACACACACACACACACACACACGATCCACAGAAACTAGAATGTCATATGTGAAAACCAAAGTTATTTTACATTTCATTTTTATTGACTAATGCTGTGTAATACTTGGCTGAATGTTCTTTTTTGAATCATTGTATAACAAAGTCATAGATGGAAAAAAACTCTAGGTTGGATACAAGGTGGACAGTCCACTAATATGGCTGGTGAGTATTGTATAAAACTGTGTGTGTGTGTGTGTGTGTGTGTGTGTGTGTATCTCACATGCACATTATGCCTAATTTAAGGATGCCCTGAAATTATAAGATACTGTTATACATTGACCAGACTTTAGGGATATCTCTTTAAAGTGTGTTGACATTTAATTGACCTTTGAAGGTTCACTCTGTTAATCATACTCAAAGTGCTAAAGCTATGGTTGACTGCTTTGGAATTTTTACATTCAGTCATGCTTAGCATATAAAGTCTCTGGCATAATTGCTGCTTATTTAGAGAAAGTTTCCTTCTCTCTGAAAATGTGAATTATGCTTGTGTTTGTTTTGTTTTTAAAACTTTGCTTCAGGCTAGAATGATAGAGGTTTGAATTTAAGTCTTTTCCTGTTAGTTGTATGGCGGTATTGCTTTTTCTTACATAAGTAATGGAAATTGTTTGGATAAATGAAGAGTACTTTTATTCATATAAGAACTAGAGCTCTTCACTTCACAGTGTTAACATTTAAACAAGTATAGCACTTAAAGTTGTGTATTTTTCAACAAACTTTTGAGAGCCTTTCAATTGTATTTTGGATTGAAACTATCAATGCAATTTTTTTTTTTACTGAATAAGAATTCAAAAGAACTATTTTCATAGTAAACTGTTTTGACTTATTGTCAGTATAATTTTATTATAAACACACTGTAAAAATACAAAACCCCCAATTATTTTTTTTTAAATGCTAACATTTAAATGCTTTATCCAGAGAATATCTGATGAAATGTTTTAAGATTTATGGGACTTAAATTTATGAAAATGGACTTTGGAAGTATTTTTGATATAGTTAGTTCAATGGATTTCTAAATTGGTGAATTTTTTTTCTTTCTTTCTTTTGTTTAGTTTACTTAATATTTTTCATGGTAAAATGGTAACAATTCTTACATACCTTAGATTGGCCTTGAAATCATGACCCTCCATCCTCAAAAAAATATTATTTTTTTTCAATTTTTAATTTTAGGTGTATGGACATTCTGCCTGAATATTTATCCGCACCATATGTGTTCCTGATGCCCATGGAGATTGGAAAAGGGTGTCAAACACCCTGAGACTAGAGTTACAGACAGTTGTGAGTCTCCATAGAACTTGGGTTCTCTGGAAGATTATCACTAGCTCTTTAGCCCCTAAATTGATATTTTTAATATTTATGGAAATATCTTTTTTCTAAATTATGATTGAAAAAAATAACGTTTTGACCATTTTTAATGATTAATCTTTGAGGTACCATACATAATTTTTAATGTTTTTAACCTTAAAACAGCTATTAAGTAGAAAAATTGAAATTGAAGTTTAAACCAGAATTTTATCTTCCATGAGAAACTTTAGACTTTGCATATATGGCCTTCATGCTTACAATGCATTCTGCTGTAAATTTTGAGATATCATTTACATATTTGTATAGTTCAAGTCAAGCAAACATCTCTCTTGGCACAAAATTTGATATTTCTTATTAGTTCTCTTTATTGTCTTGTCTTTTCTGTTCTTCCCTGTCCTCCATTAGAACTGTTCTTTTTATTTTTTGATGAACCCTCCTTCAAATGAAAGGTCATTTTCTTTTAGACATTTAACTTCAGACTATCTTATTGTGGGGATAGAGGATATACCGTGAAACATATTATTTCAGTAAAAGCTAAAGAATACAAATCAGTGCAGTGATAATCATATGCACAATATTCAAAGGTTGACATCTCAAACTTTGTACACTCTGGTTTCATCAATAGCTAGTATTTTAAAATCAGATATAACTAAACTTAATTTTGAAATAAAGACTGATATCCACGGGAAGCTTTTTTTTTTTTTTTTTTTTTTTTTTTTTTTTAGTTTTAGTCTGTTGAATGGATAATACATTAACAAAAATACTTGCTATTATTCCTTTATTTAATGTTCTGTTGTTCAGATCTGGAAATGGCCACGGGTCGTTTATTTAACAGATTTATGAGTTTTCACATAAATTTTGGCCTAAACACTTCATAAGTATCAGATTATTTAATATTCCCTATGTTTTTCATTTTACAAATGAGAAGGTTATGATTCAAGTATTTATGGCAGTATCTTTAATTAGGTAGACAGGCTGTAAGAAAAGTAGGTAACAGTTTTGGTACTAAATAAGTAGCAGCAGACAGCTGTGCGGGATCTGGGGAGCTATGGATGTGTTTATTAGGAAAAGATGGGACTCAAGCTTGCCCAATATAAAGAGCAGCATGTGGCTCTAGAAGCACAAGTCAGATGCTCTCAGGTTTCACCAGCCCACCAGGTGGAGAGAGGAGGCTCCTGCCCTAGTGTTGAGGAGCCCTCATGTCTTCCTCCTACAGGCATTTTTCAGCTGACTCAGACAGTTTTGCCCCAGGAGGGTTTTCCTTCTCCCTCATTTGGAAGCCTGGGCTTTGTAAATAATAGGAGATTTTTTTTTTCCTCCCAGGTTTAATTTCAGGCCAGTTCATCCTCCCCTTGCCCTTCATATATTTCTTTGAAAAGTGCTCAGTAGTGTTTTACAATTGTATATGTATATGAGACTGATAGTGAGTAACAGAATTAAAGGGTAAAGAAATCTTTTGTTTGAATTCAGGAGAGAAGATGAGAGCAGTTAAATGTAGAAAAGAAACATTTTGGAAATGAAGAGATAAATTGGGGTTGGGAGGCTGATGGAAACTGAGAGGAGGATTGCTGATTTGCTTCTCACCCACACCTCCTCCCCACATTCACAGTAACAGGCAATGTCACTTTTGCCTGACATGCTGAGCCAGGGAGTTGAGACTCGTGGGAGTGGAAATTTTCTTCCTTTTGCATTTTGAGACTTGGGTGTACTGCTTTAAGATACCACTGGTATCTCAGTAATGTTTGTTTATACTGGATATTTTCTGGGTAGCCATTGTGGATAGGGCTTATAATACAAACAATACTGTTAGGGCTGCAGATTCTCCGCTGTTATGTTTATCTTACTAGTTAAAACCCTGCTAGTACTTCTGAGCACATTTAGAAAACTCCAGAGGCAATGTTAAGAATAGCTTTAGAAGAAAAGAAGAAAGAAAGAAAGAAAGAAAGAAAGAAAGAAAGAAAGAAAGAAAAGAAAAGAAAAGAAAAGAAAAGAAAAGAAAAGAAAAGAAAAGAAAAGAAATGAAATGAAATGAAATGAAATTAAGGTTTGGTGCTGACCAACATGCGAGTTTTTCTTTAGACAGTATAAGTTAGGGTTGAGCATTTTTTAAAACTTAAGTGCAAAGGTAGGGTTTTTTTAAAATATTGTTTTCTTAATCATCTAGATAAAAGTGCAGCACTTTCATGTCACAGAATATAAAATTAAGATGAGAAAGAATTTGGAGGGATTCTAGTCTTATATTTAAATTCCATTTTGGTCACTTATAAAAATCCTTATTCAGATCATGCGTCTCAAAGTATTTCTTCCTGATTTATGATTGTAATAGAACAGAGTAATTGAAATTGTGATCATCTCAAAAAAGGCACATTGCTAGTCTTATTTTAAACTTTCTGGTACCTAATTTTACACCTCTCCTTCACTTTTTATCTTATGTGTATAATAGGTAGATTACTCACTCATATTTATGAAAAATAGTCACTTTAAATAACAAAATGTTGAGATATATGGTAAAACTATTGATTTGGAGAAAGTAATTTCCAAGTGATTGTTTCCTAGGCATCTGATAGGGTTTTGTTCAGATCCCCATATATGAAATAAAGAGAATTAACAATGCCTTTCCCAGCCGTGACATGGCCCTAGAATTATGTTCAAACATTCATGGACTCTAGGAAACAGAAAGGGATGGATAGATTAACTTTTTTTTCCCTTGTATTTAATCTTTTACTTATATATTTTTTCCTATTGTCATGAAAACATTTCTTCTCCTGACACTGTTCTCATTAGACTCTAGATTACCTCTGTGCCTAATTTTCCATGTTAGACAGACATGGAATCTGGACCTAGAAACTTGTAGAGTGGTTCCCACGCTGCCTCGCTTTCTCCTTGCAGACCCACGAGCTTCACAATTGCTGCTCGTTTACTGCTGCTCTTCCTGTGTTTGTGCTATTCACCTGGCCTGAGCTGTCTTTTAACTTCACTTTTTTTTTTCCAATATTTATTAGATAACTTCTTCATTTACATTTCAAGTGTTATCCAGAAAGTTCCCTATACCCTCCCCCCTCCCGGCCCTGCTCCCCTACCCTCCCGCTCCCACATCTTGGCCCTGGTGTTCCCCTGTACTGGGGCATATAAAGTCTGCATGACCAAGGGGCCTCTCTTTCCAATGATAGCTTCACTCACTCTTAATGCTTAACTTTACAAGTGAAATTTGAGCCAGTCACATTGGAAATGTCAGCCATTCCTAGTGGTCAATTCACATTCAGCAAATCCACTAAGTGCTTATTGACTGAGTAACTGTTATTTGAATAGAAGTGTTTTTGTTGTGGGTTTTTTTTTATATTGCAGATTTATAGTTATTTCATGAAAATCTAAAAAAATAAAATCTTATTTGAGCCACTGAACTTTAGATAACTCAACACTTTAAGTCAAATATTAACTTGCCATAAAACTCTCTTGAAAGTGTCTAATTTTCAGATTAAGCAAGCTATTTTCAGCTAAATTGCCCATTCTCTTATGAAATGGTATAAAGTTGTGAAAGCTGATTGAAAGGTTGGATTGTGAATAAGACTTTTGTCCTGATTTTTATACGCTTGTATTGCTATATACCTTTTTTGTTCCCTGCTTGTATCCCATATTTCTTACCAAACAGTACTGTAGACAAGTTCTTCTACAGAAAGCTTTATAAGTTAGCTTCTAACTGCTGTCTGTAACGATACTTTCAAACAGTGTGTAATGCTTCTATTTAAAAAGATGTGGGTATGGAAAGTGATGGTGAATGAATTCAGGGTAATTGGTGACTCTGTATTAAGAAATATCACTAGTTAAGGGAAACCTGCTTCCATGATTTATGTATCTTTAATTTAAAAAATCTTTCTACCTCCTTTATGCAGTTTCCACTGTATCTCAAAAATTAAAAAAACATTAAGGAATTAGAATCATAGTGCTTTATAGCTGTAAGGATTCTTTAGAGATTTTAATTAACCCTCTTACAGAGAAAATTGACATTCAGTGTGATCTAATGAAATCAGGTAGCTATTGGGTTTAAAAGCCCAAATAACATTTTAATAGTTTGTTTCCATTAGTATATATGCTGTTCTACTTAAGCAACCCTAACTGCTGATAATCAGAAAATGGTAATGAGGGAACATAACTAATAGGCACATTGGTCCCTTGTCTTTTTACACATACCTTGGTCATTTCTCCAGGGAGTTTTGTGAAGCACAGGTATTGCTGTTTCCTTTCATAGAAAAAGTACCCCAGGCTCAAAGTTATAGATCTCCCCTAGCCCCCAGGTCTGCCAGGTAATTCTGTGTTCCATGTCTTTCTATTATTTAAGAATCACCAGATGGTCTTAGAGAATTCTCACAGGACAGAGGGTGGGGAATAACATCTTTCTATTGATTTTGGCTGTCATTGTTGAGTTGTATATTCCCCACAAAGGCTGTATAATTGTAAATATGGTGCATTTTAAGATGATGTCTTAAAGATTCAGCCAGCATATACCAAGCACCCACTTTCTGCAGGGCATCTCTTGGGGCACTTCAGTAGCTGCAGAGGTAGAATCATAACCACAGGTAGAGAGAAACTAAAGGTAGTCTCTCCTTTCCAAAGACTTGCTTTCGTAGGAATATGTGAAATATACTGGTCCCTATGTCTGAAATCAGTTGTTCTTTCTAAATATGTGTATTAAAGTTCATATGAAAGTAATGTACACTGTATAGAAAAGCAGGAAAGTGAGATTTTAACATAGTAACTGACTTCTTTTTTGTCTTGACTTTTATTTTTTTAACTTGATAGCCTAATACTTAAAGCTTAACACTGCCAAGGCATAGCTTTGAAAGCATAGTCATCATTGCTTTCAGAATGAATCAGTTTAGAAATATGATAGTCTGGATATTTTATGGCAATTTATTACTAAAGACTCAAAAATAGATGCCTTTATAAATGCTTTCTAAAATTAAAAAAAATGGGTTAAGTAGTAGATTACTCTATATATTTAGCAATACCAGATAATTCAACTTTCTATCTATCTATCTATCTATCTAAGTTAAAAGTGGTGTTTTTCAGTTAGTGATATTGGTAAACAGACTTTTTTTTTCTTTTGAAATAGTCTTACTCTTCTTATTCATACTAGCCTTGAACTCCTAGTCTCAAGTAATCCTTCTAAAACTACAAGTATATAGCAGCCCCATCTCAAATAATGGTTTTGAGACAGTTTTCCTATATAGCCCTGCCTGATCTGAAACACCCTTATATATTCTGTGTAGCCAGGCTAGCCTCAGTTTCTGTCTCCTGAGTGCCGTGATTACAAGTGTGCTTCACCATGCTTGTTAAAAGAAATATTTTAAAAGGCAACATTTGTTATAAATGTGTTCACATCTGAAGCAATATATTACCTTGAAGATATAGTACTGACCATGCTGAGTTTTTACTGTATGTGAATTAAAGCTTTAGTTTTGTTTCTTTTTTAAAGCATTTCAGCATTTGAGCTCATTTCTGTCCTGTGATTGTTACAGTAAAACTTAATATTCCTGATATTTCTTTAGAAGCATGCTATTTTTCAGCAGAAACAGGAGGGTTTTTTCTGTTCTCTGGAAGGAGTCTAATGGAGCACTAGTCCAGAGGGAAGAGCTGAGCCAGCAGACTTTTTGCTGTGCCTGTGTCTTGCTGAAATACCCTGTACGTATAGACTGTGAAGTACTGAACTGATACTTGTTAAATGTTCTTGTGTTTTTGAGCTCTTGATCTATTTAGTCTTTCGTGTTTTGGAATTTTTTTTTCATGTTTATTTGTAAAGTGTTGTGCAAAAGACTAGAGTGGTGCTAAAGTTTGATTACTCCACATAGGATTGTTATTGGAAGTTTTTTTGTGTAGTATATGCCAAGAAATTACCATTTATTATTTTTAATTTAAGGTTATTACTCAAAAGTGGACTGATTCTAAGGCAACTAGGAGACCCTTCACTTTGAGAAAAATGTATGAGTGAAAATAACTTCTTTTTGTAAACAGCTCCTGATATACAATATCCTCTGGGGTGCCAGTTCTGGTATTTATGTTTTAATTAAAGGGCACCCTGCCTCTCTATTTGTGGGCCACTTTGTGGTTGTAGCTGAGTTTAGGGTTGACTCCGATCTGGGCAGCAGTGGTATATGAATGCCAAGTGCTAAGAAAGTTTGGAATGTTTGGAATGTAGACTTGCCAGCACTGATAAAGTTTGCTTTGTTCCCCTGTGTGACTTGACCCATTGAGAAATTGTGGTTCCCTAGGAAGTTTTAATAGTTCAAAATGTTTAGTTAATAAAGAAAATGGCCACAACATAATTCAGCTTGTTTTCGCCTGCTGCATCAAAGATTAACTTTTTTAACTGTAATGGGATAGAACTGTCCCTTGCTTTGAAAAAATTTATGGAGCTCATCACATTTGTTAGTTTCCACAAACATGAAGCTCTCTGTGAGGATTTGTTTTTAATCATAAAATCCCTAAGGCATTGGCAACTAAAATTGTGGTAACTTCATCTAAAACCAAATCTCAGGGAAAGAAAGGCACACCCACTTCTCTGTATCAGCTTAAACTTTCACTAGACTCAGAAGGGTTTTGAATTACTTCAGGAAAAGTAGTGACTGATAGAGCTTAACCTTCCGTTTTCCTCATTTATTTTCATTAGAGAATGGGAGTGGAATTCAGAACATTCAGATGTGGAGTTAATGTGCGTCACTGCTGCCAGTTCCTGCTGCCAGTGATAGGTTCTGTGTTTTTCCAGTGGGAAACTCTGATCCACAGAGATGCATGCAAACCTGCACCTCCTTGCTCTTTACTGCTTTTCTCCTTTTCTCCCTATTGTTGCTTACTCTTTGAAACATCAGCTGACTGTACAGAACCTCTGTGGAAGCAGATTTCAGAACAAAGGTGATCTGTAAAAGCAGCAGGTAAGTCTTGTTTCTGTCTGTCTGTTTCCTGTTCTTATTTGATAGTTTTAAGCTTCCCTACTTTAGTGTTTAATGTTGAATGCTCTGTACATAATTGAAGCATTTTCCTCGTTAAATTTTCTTGAAGGATTTTGATGAACTTATGCATGTTCTAGTCCTACTAAGTCACTTGCATGATTGTTTCTTATAGCCAACAGTAATGGGTGAAAGCCATTTATTTGTGTTTTCATAAGTGTGTTTGACACTTAGTAGATGAATAATAAATGTTTCTGAAGCATATAAACTATATCTTACATAAACTATAGTTATATTTCTAGGGCATCGAGGCTTTGCAGTTTACAGAATGTTGCCTGTACATTTCAGAAACTCTCACAGAGCACTTCTCAGGTCAGTAAGACAGAATGCTGAAGAAGGCATATGAATGCTGACAGTGAGCGACTGTAAACATCCTCGACTGGAAGCTGTGAAACCACAAATGGGCTTTCAGTCGGATGTTTGCAGCTGCCTACTGCCTCCAACTTCAAGGAGTAATTATCTTGTTGGCTGAAACCAATACCTTGCTTTCTCTGATTTATTTTTACAAAGCTTGGGTGGAAAAGATAAATTAAACAACTTCAAAACTACAGAAGTGTTCTTACTGTGCATAGAATATGCAATATATGTACTCAAAAAATATAACAGTGTTTTTAAGCTAAGCAAAGAAATATAGTATTATTTTTTAAACAAATAGGACAGTGCTTCAAAAATTATTTTAAAAAGTAGGCTCTTTAATCCACTATATTTATCAAATCTCAAAGTAGGTTTTTTTTTTTTATAGGTCAATTCACACACACACAAAAAATCTGTTAATGTAACTAAATTATTTGAAAATAGGAAGTAAAATCCAAAGTAGAGAATGAATTCATGTTTCGTAGTGCTTGAATTAAACCAGCTACCCCTTCTTGGTTTAGTATTTCATGAAGTAATGATTTCACCTTAATAAAGTATCTAAAACATTGCCTCAGGTAACTTGAAAAGCATATTTGCTTTCTTTTGCTTGGTCTACTATAAAGTCTTGGTTGAGATTTTCCTTTTAACTAAACTGATAAAGTAAC
Organism: Mus minutoides; assembly: GCA_902729485.2. Lineage (NCBI taxonomy): Eukaryota > Metazoa > Chordata > Mammalia > Rodentia > Muridae > Mus > Mus minutoides. The sequence goes on along the minus strand of LR753305.1, from coordinate 4,774,907 downwards.
TCATCTCCCTTTAAAATAGTACAACAGATTCCATTCTTTATGAAGACAATTTCAGAATGGGAAGCCCAGCACAGATCCGTGAAGGATATAGTTTCTAATTTGCCTTTTTTGTTAGTCTGTATTTTTCTTATGGCTTAATGTGAATATTCATTTAGTTAAATTATAGGCATGAGACACCTTAAAAAGAGAAATAGACAGCATCTTTATCTTGTAAAACACAGTTTTTGAAACAGCAGTTTCATTACTGTAGAAACTACAGCTTCTATTCTCCCAATTAATATCATTAGTCTTGGTAATAGGAGTTCATACTGAAAGAGTATTCCATTCCATATGTGCTGGCCATGCTCATGGCTGGAAAGATACGTGAATAGAAGTCAGTTTTCCTCATACATAAAGACATCAAGTGAGAAAACTCAATTAGTCATGCCAGTCTTGAGGAGTTAGTTGACTAACACTGAAGCACAGAGGGCTGGATAGAGAAGCCCCAGGGTCTGGAACTGAGCAACATTGCTTTAATAGGTAAACTGAAAATATTTAATAAGTAACCCAGCTGTGTCCCAGGGAAACTAGCAGTATTTCCCAGGGAACTGGCTATAGGTTTGAAGAAAGTATTTGACCTTTACTTCCTTTATATTTACCCCTGTGTTGTCTCACATTTCTTTCCTTGGTTTGTTGACTTCTAAATTTTCCACTGTCCACTACTCTTTGGTTATTTCCTTTACATACTTACTTACTAGAATTTTTTTAACTTGTAAAATTTGCTTCATTCTTAGATGTAAACTTTATTAATTATTTTGGTTAGTTTTGAAATTAATACCTGTTATGTTTTGTGCTCCTCATTTCCACAGTAATAATCTAAAATACTGTTTTAGAATATCAACAATGTGCTATTTATAGCTGAAATATGATCTGGATTTTTTACCCCCATTTTATAAAAATAAACTTCAGTCTAAAACAGCAGTATTACATTATAAAATTATATTGTCAAAGTATTGGGTACTTAAGATTGAGTATCATTTTATATAAATCAAATATTACTCATTATTTTTACATGTATTTTCTTTAATTAAAAATCAGATCCATATCTGCATAATAAAGCACCTGACATGAACCACAACATAAAACAAAATTCCTTTTCTTCCTCCCCCTTTTCCTTTCATGTTGGGCCTTGTGCTTGCTCGGCAAGGGTTCTTAAATTAAGTACATGCCCAGAGTCTTCAAGTGGCCTGCATCAGGTCAGTTACTGAAAATAAAACACATCCTTGGTGCTGGAGAAATAAACTCAAGTGTTCATTTCTTCAAAGCCAGTAATATTTTAAAAGTGAGCAGCATACCTAAATAATCTTAAGTAGGGTAAATATAGTTTTTTATTTGTAATTGTCCAAAATAGAAATTGTGACAGCCTTTGAAGGGAGATTTCTGAAGGAGGTATATAAGATCTGAAAGTGACATTGGTGATTGATTTAAATGATACTTACATTTTTTCTGACTCTAGAACTCTAGCTTGAACCTGCACTTAAGTTTATGGTGATGTCTTCATAAATAGCATACATGTGTAAGTCCTTTGCTCCCTGAGAAGACAGCTGCAAGCTGTGAGGGTTGTGATGCCTAGCAAACAGATTTCTTATCTAGACCTGTGAGCACCGTCTCTGCCTGCTTTGGTATTAGATTGTGTTTTCTTTTGCGAAGGTATTACCTAAATGTTACCATCAAGAAGTAAGTCTTTTCTAAGTCTTACCAGGTTTTGATGGTTTACTAACACTAATTTGAAGTTGCTAGTTGTTTTTATCTATTGGGAGAGTTAATATGACATTAATTATTTCTTTTAACTTTTGAAGTGATTTAATGAAATCTTAAAGATAATTGATAGTGAACTATCTTAAGAGACTTGCTAAAGGAACTGAAATTTTTCTTTACATGGCTCTATAAGAAGTACAGAATAAGTATTGGATATTCTAAATAGTTGGGAAGCTAAGCTTGTTAGTTTAGTTGTTTATATGCACAACTAAGCAAAACTAGGACTGAACCATTTGAAATTGAGGTTTTTATGATTGTCATTTCTCTTCTCCATTTTTAATCCTCTTAATGCCAGAAATTCAGTAAATAAGAGTATTTTGTTGGTGGTACTTTTTTGTTTGTTTTTATAAGTCCACTAAATATGGAGCAGCTAATGAAATGGCTTATTGGGTAAGGTGATTGCATTTAAGACTGATGTCTTTTAATTCACTGACTGCTGGTCTTGCAAATGGGAGTTGATCAATTAAATATTCTTTAATAGACTTCCTTGGTGGTTATTCATAACAGGTAATCTTTCACTAATATATACTTAAAATCAGGCACTGTGACTGTGATGAGCAAGTTGGTATTGCCACGTGATATGCTTAATCTGCCTTTCTAATCTGTAGATTTAATTGTTATAACTACTTAATGATGCAGTACGCATTATAATGAAAGTTTTTTTTTTTTGATGGAAAATGAAAATTAAAGTAGACTGGGGGTTCATCCAGCACAAATAATAAATATGAACTTACTGTCTATTTAATAGGCATGATTAGAAAGATTAATGAAGAATGCCCATTTCCCTTTCATTTATGAATCTTTCTTGCTAGAGAACAGAAAATAGTGTGATACTGTATCATAAGTTGTTACATTCAGATTTCTTGCAAGGTTGATCATGACATCTAAATTTTGGATTTGGTGATTTTTTTTTTAAGCCCCTACTCCATTGTTCTAGTCCATTGTGTTCTTCCTCTTGTTCCTTCCTCTACACAGATAAATGTTCTCTTTCCTCCCATGTCTACATGCAGACAGATAATGTCTTTGCATACTTGCACACATACATGCACACTTATACTTTGTTTTTTTGGTTTTAAATGGGATTTTCTTAGGGAATGATTCCTTTATTCCCTTTAGTTCATGCTGTAGCCTCTTTTGTCAGGAATCACAAGTTTTACCATGTGACATGCACAGAGGACAGCAAGTAAATGATCAGGAGTTCTCTCAATAAAAACTAGAACGTTACAGTGAGTAAGGCAATCCCAGAGAGGCTAAGCAGTAGCCAGGTAATCCTTACAGAAAATAGTGGCTACTTTAAAGAATACTAATTGACATTAGTATTTGTTTCTATGAAACATACTTTGGATTTTGAATTTAGTTTAATGATACAACCTTATACATAGAATTTGATTCTTCCAGAATGTGATTTTTTTAAAAAGGTAATGACTATTCGCTGGGTTTAATAAATGCCTCACTTATAGGAAGGCTAGTGATGATATACATAAAGAAAAAAAAATTTTTGCTCTCTGTAGTACTAATAGGTGGAGATATACAATGTTAGGTGGACCAGTGACCAGCATCGCCTGAATCTGACCTGAGACCAAACAGTCTTCCCAGGAAAGGTCCTGCAAGAATTCCATGATAAGAAGAGGAGAGACAAACAATAAAATGTCACTAAGCAGGGCATTTTTCCAACCCCAATATAATATGCAAATAAGCTAGGCTAGAATAATTTGTTTCACATTCCTTTACTCTGATTGGGCTATTAAAGAACAAAAGAGTTTTAAATAATGAAGGGGAAATAAAAGCCAAAAATTGGTCACACCATGTGATTTAAAACTTAGGCAGAAGAGCATCCTTGAGGAAGTCTCTATAGAAGGGATGAGGACCATGTTCATGAGCTTTCAGTGATCATTTACTGGACCAAGTGTGGACACATTCTTCTGGTTGTTTGGGCAGAAAGGAAAGGAGAGAAAGAAAGGCAAGGAACGATATTATGTACACCTTTCCTTTCCCTTGGGTGCCACTGCTTGCTTCTCAGCAGTTTTCCCTGTGGCGCATTTAAATGATTATGAGAAAAATACATTGCTGCTTGGTGCTTTTAGTATTGGTGCCATTGGTAAGATTGTAGATGTCATTTGCCAAGCACTTTTCAGAGCGCTCTATTGTATCTGTCACAGCTGAACTGTCACAATCACATTGTGAAATAAGTGGCATCTTATCTTTACAAATAAGGAAACTAAGGCAGGTTGGGTTACATAGAGCTTCTAAGCAAGTGGGAGAGAATATAAATTCCTTAGGCTCACACAATAAAGACCAATTTGAGGTGTGACTGTGGAAGGTATATGAAGAATACTCTCAACAAGTGGAGAAAACGAAATACAAGGAAGGTGTGAAGAGAAATGTTGGGAGTGTGAGGTGGGTGCCTGCCCTCAGAGATGGCCTAGATTGGCTGGTCCACTGCATGTAAGAGGGTGTCTGGAAGCAGTATGGTGGGAAAATAAGTAGAATATTTGGAAAGTTTGAAAATGCAAAAATAGTTCTCCAAACATAATTGCAATGGTAAGCTACACTTTGAAAGAGAGTTGAATTATAGATTAAACTTATTATGTAGGCTTGTTTTATGTCTCTTCAAAATTTCAAAATAGGGACAGAAACCAGACTCTTGCTGCATCTCTAAATAGGCTGCTATCTGTTTTCCTTTCTTTTTGTAGTTTTAAAGAATCATTCATGCCAGCACAGTTAATGAGATTTAGCTGTTGAATGAAATTATATATTCTGTTCAGTAAGGCCCTTTAAATCTGCCATTGTCTCCTGCTTGCCTTGGTGTCTTTAGCACCAGGCTTTTTCTAAGTCATAATAGCCAAGTTCTCCAGAGAATCTGGCTCTGGGTCATACTGGGTCTGTAGAGGAGAGGTTCTTTGGGCAAAGTTAGCCAGATGGGATGTCATTTTTCTATACCATGACTTCTCTTCACCAAGCCAGCTGAAAAATTCTAGGGGTAAGCCATTCAGTTTTCTAAAGTTTTTTTGAAACAGAATCTTGATCTATCAAATTATATAGGAACTTCAGTTTCCTCGTACAGAACACACCTGCATATATTGTTGAGTAAAAAACATGAATGAGACTTAGTTTTTTCCTCCAAGATGTTTCTCTGTTGCATCCCTGTCTTGGAGTTTTTTGTGTGGGCTTGTAGCATTCCCATCTATTATTTATTGCATGGGATTTAAACTTCTCTCTTTAATACTTCAATTCTCTGAGAATTGAAACTTGGACCTTGGGCATGGTTGACAAATGTTTATCACAATTCTATCTAATCCAAGCCCTAAATCCAAACCATTTAGTCTTCCTTAAATATTTCTCTGAGATGACCACTTTTCTCTCCTTCTTAAAAAGGCAAACCGATTACCTGAGTGTCACTATGAAGTAACTTTTCATTTTCCTATCTGTCCTGAGGGCTGAGCTCTGTGGGATTTGCCTCCTTGATATACTTGGTGGCTATAGACAGTGCTTTGTGCTAGAAAGAAAAGAACTCGATGTTTGTCTAACCAGTACAAGCTCTGTCCATGCTCAGCAGTTAGCAGAGTTGGGGGATTCTTCATGTGCTGAATCCCCCTCTGCAATGAAAGCATCTACTCTTCGACTGAAAAGACACTAAGGCTTTTTGAACAAACATTTCTCCATTCATTTAACATAAGAAAAATATTTGGTTAGCATATTTAAGTGCCTGCTGTGTAAAAACAGATCTGTTATTTTTTTTTAAACCCTGGTGAAGTGTTAATTTAACCAATCAAGTTATATTTTAGACTTAAATGTAAGAAAATCACAAGAAAAGCACATGAAGCAAAGGCATTTTATGAACAGATACACACACAACTACAATTTTTCAGTCTTTGATTTTCTATTTATTTGCATCCCTGATTCTATATGGGTCTTCTATAAATGGCCAGTTGTTTAATTACTTAAACATTTTAGCTGTTGGCAATATTAACTTGCGAGCAATCGAAGAGTGCTTTTCTGATTACTCAGTCACTGTATTAGTTATTTTCATCCTTGCTGTGATTAAATTCCAGACAAGGGCCAAATGAAGGCCTAAGTTTGGGTCAGAGTTTGAGTACTTGGTCCATCATTATGGTGGCAGTAACATGAGGCACTTGGTCACATTATGCCTGCAGTGAGAAAGGGGAGAGAGAGGTGAATCCTAGACCTTCACTTAACTCACTTTTTTTCCTTTGGCTCAGATCAGTACTCCAGTCCATGGTATACTGCCACATACATTCAGAGTGAGGTCTTCCATCTTACTTCTACAGAATTAGGTAAAGAATTAGCTAAAAGGAAAAAAGAAAACCTTACAAAAATGCATAGAGGTTTGTTTGTTTCCATGGCTATTTTAAATTTCATCAAGTTGACAATCAAAAATCTGCTTTCAGAACTATGGCAGTATATGAATACCTTCACAATCTTTTCACTTGACATATCTTTTAATGGGGAAGTAATCTCAATGAGTGACAAGAAAAATATTGACAATAAGTGAAACACCCAGTCAAAGAGGATACCATGTTAGCTTTTTGTAGTTTACTCTTATATTTTTAAGGGTATGTTAAAATTAAAGTCCGTGAGGCTCTCCTGTACTCTGTAGTGAGAATGTCTGCTAACACACAGGCCACTTGGAATTACTGCTTAATGTGTACAATGGCTATCTTAGCCATTTCTGAATTAATAAGACTCCCTCTGCTTTACAGATCTCAGATATGTAATACAATATATTCAAGGACTGCTTCAGAAGTAGTATTTATGTAGGTATACACATTTGTTCTTCTAACATGTAGACATTTAAGACTATTCCTGGCACTGGATAGCACAGAATACTAGCTTGCTGACTAAAACAAATGGCTGCCAGAGTGTATTATTAAATTCCAACTGTCTTACTTGTTAGAAAATTAAGCTCCTTTTTTTGTACACAACTTTGTACCTTTTTATTAACATTTTCAACTCTAGAAAATAGTTCTATTTATCTTGTCATTATTATGTTTCCAACCATTCATATGTTTTTAAACTAATACTTGGTAAAGTCCTGTTTGTACACCTATGCAGATGCCCATATAAAATTACATTAGTTAAAATTTCAGTGTCTAGAATGTACAAGGCCCTAGGTATTACAATAAGTATCACAGACACTCTTATTTCTAGCTCTAACTGCCGAGCCTGAGTCACCGCTGTGAGACAATCACACCATTAAGCCACTCTTACATTACTAAATAGTTGTGACTTCATTTCAGTATATCCTTGAGGTTACTATTTGGGAGACTCCCTTCCAGTAGAGGCAGTGGGCTGATGAAGGGCAGTGCTTTCATCTCAGATCCTTCACATCGCTGGGAAGCTGCATCCTCTGTAGAAGATGGTGTTGTATGGTGTGCCAGAGTTATAACCCTGACATTCATCAGGGAGAGGGAGGAGGTCACATAATGCCTGGTGTCTTTCAGTAGTAATCCTCCCATTTGGCAAGAGTTGGACAGGAAGTGTTTAACAATGGGATTTTATAAAATTCAATATAGTAATGAGTGTTTTTACATTAGAATGGATCTAAGGAAGTTTTCTTTTTTTTCCCTCCCCCTAACAGGATGGACACTTAGAGTGAAGGTATCTATGGACTTGGGAGCATTTGCTTACTTTATTAAACTTTGTGTAATATTTTTCCATTTTATCATGTCAATGAAGAGGAAAGGTAAGAAAGCTGCAGTAGTCTCTATATTGATTTCAAATAGTTTGCTTAAGGAGAGTTAGTGAGAAAGTAGCTGTCTTTTAGGAAGATGATTTTATCAACAACAGAGGCCTTAGAATGTCTTCAACTAGGCTATAAACAATGGAGTTATTTTCTTTCACATTTGAACCATAAGACCTAGTAGTTTTAAGCTTTATGCACGAATAGCTTTATATCAAGAACTAAATTTACAGTAACTGAGGAAAAGATACTCCTGTTTCACCCCAGACGCACAAGTTCTTCAAGGCAGCTACTGATACAATTTTCTTAGAGCTAATACTAGAGGTTTGGTTAGTAGTACACAAGGGACATCTAAGTTGAACAAAGTGAATCCTTTTCCTTAGATTTTAAACATAAGAACAATGTAGGTCTTCACTAGCCAGTAACCCTTGTCAGTAACATAGGAAGTTAGGCAGGTTACAGCTAAAGGGGATAAAGAGAAGGAGAGGCAGAGATTCAGAAAGGCATAAACCTGGCTATGAAAGACACTCAGCTTCACTGAAGACCAGCTAAAAGATCACAAAATTTGGGGTGGGCATATATTCATTTTGTGGCATGTTTCGCTAGTATTTAGATACAGCCTAATAAAGACATCAAAAAATATCATAAACTGGAAACATCACTTAAGAGAACTCAATGTAGGATTCTATAGCTATTAACTATAATAAGATGTTTTTTGATGACACATAATCTGTTTTATCTGTGATCCTGTTTTACCTCCCCAGAGTCATTGGTTGGACTATGAACTTCAAGTACTCAGAGCCCACAGAGATATAGAATACCTTTTATCTCTGACCCATTATTCATATTACTCTCTTTTCTCAAAACTTATAGATTGTGCACTTTAGCTTGTAGAGAGGGTGCTTTTATGAAGGAATTAATTCCCATAATTTAACTTTCCAGATAATTGAGTCATACGCTGTTTAAAACTAAAAGAAGCATTTTGGTAAGTTGAGGCTGTGACTACATACCAAACTTATGCTGTGCCTGTTGAGTGCATTGGGGCCTCTGGTGTTTGGGCATGGGACTGTAATTGCTAGTCTTTGACTGAATTGTGCCTTTAAAATATGGGGACTGTACTTGTTACTTCTCTATCCCCACAGCACTAGAACAGCACCAAAAAAGGTTTTATAAATACTTGGTTGATTTCTAAGGATAGTATCATTCTCTCTTACTGTTGCCTTTTTCAGTCAGTATTACTCAGCTTGGCCTTAATGGCAATGAAAACATCTTTTTTCACTTGCTCTGTTGCCCTAATTGGTCCTTTCCTGTCCTTTCTTTACCTGAATTTGATAGATACGTAAAATTATCCTTAAGATTCACAAGAGCTATGTCACCTATACAACATAGGGAATTTCTTAGACAGATGGCCTAATAGTGATGTTAATATGGCTCATTGTGCTAATCTGTCCCATTTCGTGTGGACCTCAAGTCATACATCTAACATAATTTTGCTTTTTAAGGTATATGACCAATTGAGAAAACCTTTATTCTCAAGTTTAACTTGTCATCTTAACATAAATTGCCATTTTACACATGAACTGTCCAGGCAAAGTGCAGTTAGTGAGGGCTGGACTTTAACACTTGATATTTTGTTAGTATCCCTCCATTTAGGGTACATATGTGCGGCACTTAGGACTTTCTCTGTGTTAGGATTCTAATTAAACTTCTTCTCAAGGATATATTGAGAGACTTATGCATTGTTTAACACATTTCCTCCACTAATCATATTCAAAAGGAAGAAATAAAAACACCCAAATTATATAAATGTCCTCTTACCTTCTCTTATACCTTTAAAAAATTAAAGAATGGCTACTTTAAGGCAGGATTTTAGATGTGTGTTCACTAATTTTTAAAATACTTGTCCACCTGTTACTCTAAGTAGGACTCTGATAAGGGTTGGTAGTACAGCTGTGAACAAGGCCAGAGCTGTTCCTGCCTTCCCTTATCTATTACTGACAGACACTATGAGGTCTGCGGAAGGAATGAGTGAGACACAGTTGCTGAATAGGTGCTGCATAGACCAGAGCTTAGAAATTGTGTGTGAAGTGGGAGCTCTTCAAGTTGCTGAGAGTCTAAGTCTAGATAGATTGGGAAACTGGTAGAACTGGGAAAGAAAGCCCAAAAAACTGGAATTTGGTTCAGCTTGCTTTTTAAAGCATTGAATAGTAATATTAATAGATGTCTCATGCCAGTAATTCAGGTGAATGCTAGTAATAGCTCTCACTTTCTGGCCTATGTGTTCTAAAAGTGGCAGTGTCATGTGAAGTAACTGCCCTTGAACTTAGAACTGACATATAAGAATTTTAATACTTTTACTAAGGGGAAAATCCTAATAGAACAGTGAGTCAATCTTTTCCTAAATTGCCCAAGTCTGATGCTCTTTAGAGAGTGTTCAGAGAATTGCTTATGCAATACCCATTTTGTCCACTGTTGCCTCAGAGGGTTCATATTAATGAGCTTCTAAGGTTCTTTGCTTTGGTGTACACTATACCTGAGCTGACTTCTGACTTAATCAGTCCTGTTCACAGGTCTCAAAGGAGCTATAGGTGAAAAACCACAAAGTAATTGGGCCAGGATTCCTATTTAACCTACCTCAGTCCATTCTCCCTTCTCCAGTGCAGCTTATTCCTTAGTCTAAAAATTCTGTAACCCTTTTAAAAAACTGAAGAAAAGGAATAGATAGCCTTAGGTCCCTTGGAGATTACTGCTTGCAGGAACCAGGTTCTAGGTGCCCACCTCTCATGTCACCTTCTAGAGATGCTAACACATGTATATATATCACACAGAGATGTGGAAATGTCTATATACCATTAGACAGATAAGTCAAAATGCCAGATAAACATTTGCTTCATTTATTTTTCTGGTCAATTATCACTTTAGTGGACTTACATGATCTCATACATCTAAAATAGGATTTCTCAACTGATAACTTGACATCACTTATCTTCACTGTAAAACTATATATTTAATAATTATATTTGTCTCTGTATACGTATCATAATGCTAGCAACTCAGATCTCTAGTACTTAGAACAATGCCATATATATTGGCAGCTTTTACATTTTGAAACGAGGTATATCGTAGTGAAAGTTGATTATAATGTGTCTTTTTTTTTTTAAAGCTGACTATCTGCTACCTTTCTTGTTTCCCAATGTAACACAAATAGTAAATTAGCCAAGATCCAAACTCAGTCTCTGGACAGTTTATATTATGTCTCAGCACAGGAAGATAATATCTGTACTTACTAGTTAGTATGTCTTTACAGAGGAAGTAAAATGGACATAAAGGACTGTGTACTAGGGTTTTCCACAAGCAATTCTTACTGAACTGTGTCAGCCTTGTATCAGAGTAAAGAAAGCTAGAATAACAAACCAAGTGTAATGTGTTCTGGAGGAATCTGAAGTTTCATGGCAGTTTGGCAGAATTCTTTCTTCCCTGTACCTCTAATATCAACCAGTTAAAGAATTGACCAATTTGGTTTTAATTTTCCTGTCTTTGGCCTAATTTTAAGGTAACTGCTCATTCGTGAAGATGTAATTAGTGTTGCTTTATTTTTCCTTCCCTGTGGGAAAAGAGGCAGGGACACATAGCTTGCATATTCGTAAGTTCATTCTTTCAGCCTCTCAGCTGTCTCTAGCCACCCAAGGACACTTCAGCACTGGGCTTAAGCAATTAGATTAGGAGCCAGGCAGGGTTTTGTGTATGTATTTGAACTTCTCCATCTTCTGATGGGTTAGGAAGGAAGGATACTGTTCTCACATAAATTTTTAGTGACAGTATTACAGCTTTTACCAAAGGGGTGTATATGTGAGTGTGTGTATGTGTGTGTGTGTTGTGTTAGTAATGAAAAGGAAAAAAAATGAACTGAGTGAGCAGTTTTGATGTTTAGATGAAAAGATGTTCCTTTGCCACAGTGCTTTTCCTCATAAGTTTTTTTTTTTCTAGTGGAAATAAGTTTTTCCCTTTAATGTAATGAAAAAGGTAAACTGGTAGATCTAATGTATGTCCATATGATGAAAAAAACATTTCTCACTAAGACAGTGCCTAAAGTATTCCAGTGCTGGTTTGTTGTATAAGCTTGGCACATTTCTCTTCTCTTAGCTCCCCTAGGTTCTGTTTTTCATCAGAAGAAAACACTGTGTCATGTTAATATACAATAGCCACAAAAGTCCTGCCCTAGCCTACTGCCCTTGGTGTTGTGCTGAGAGATCACTGTCAGATAAAATGCAAGGTGGCCTCTGCTCTGTTTTCACCAAATATAGTAGGTTACCTGAGAAATATTTGCATTGCTGCTGCTGCTTTTAAAGCAACTGCTTACTGGGTAGCAGCAAACACCTTATGTTTATCTCTTAAAAAACAATACTTATCATAGAACTCATCATCATGAGGCTCTGAGATCTCAGTCCTTCTTTGTCATAAAAAGTTACTGAAACATTGAGAAAGTAATAAGAAAAAGTCCACAAAGAAAGCATGCTTTACTACACTACTGTTTAAACATAAATGTTTTAGGTTTTTACCTATATCCTTTCAGTACCTATGTCCTTTCAGTACTGGTCCATTTCTGTAGCCCTGAAATTGTATTATATTGAAAGTAACAGTATATTTAAGCAATGTCATAAATAGGTATCATATAAACAACTTAAGTGAATCTATTATATTGATACAAGATATTATGCCAAATTACTCTTGAAATTGCTTTTATTTTGATTAATATTATGTAGATTTTTCTATCACTTTCCTATCCTGATAAGTTATCTTAAAAATATTAATGAGTCAAAAGTAAAGGTTTTGGGGGGTATTTTTTTGTTTTTGTTTTTGTTGTTTGGTTGCTTAAGCATAACAGATTTGTGAGCCATGCCAGGATTTTGTGTGTGTGTGTGTGTGTGTGTGTGTGTGTGTGTAAAAATATTAGCTACAAAATGCTAACTCAAAATGTTTATTGATCTCAGTTTTGGTCACTACAAAAACCTAATGATCTTTGCATTTTGTTATTTGACTTCATATTAGCTCTAGCAGCAAGTATTCTTGACTTGACAATGACCTGTTTTAATATTGATTGACAGCAGTTTATAAAGGCATTGCATGATCTCCTGAGAGGTATACACAATGGCTACACATGTAGAAGATTATACAATCTAGGTTTGATTGTTACTCACTATGACCTTAAAATTTAAAAGCCAGTACAGTGCAGTGATAGTTGTTTTGTCATTCATAAGTTGATAAGAACTAACTGGCTATAATGGAAAAAGAAGCTGAGTAGATTAAAGCTTAAACAAAAAGAAATACGAATTAGAGGAACCATATAGGTGAGTCTAGCTTTATATAGTCACATCCATACTTTTGGGTTAGACTTGCTCTAAGTAGTAGTGTTGTTGAGTTTAGGTCTGTGACTTTGGTATTTGTTTCCATTTCTTTAGCCTTTCGTTTTCTGCTCTTTATGTAATTATTATTACTCTTGGGCGGGGGGGGGGGGTAAGGAGTGGGCATGCCTGCTATACCATGTGTGTGACACTTTATGGAGTGGGTTCTTGCTCCTTTCATCTTTCCATGAGATCCAGGGATTAAACTTAGGTCATTAGGATTGCACAAGAAGTACTTTCCTGAGCCCTCTTTCCAGCTCTGCCCACCTTTTAAATCTTAGGTAACTTTTAGCATAGCATTTTAATTCTGTTGCCTTTTTTAATGCTCTATTTCCTGGCATTTTTATAATATTCACTAAAGTGACTATAATATGCTTCTTTAATTTGTTATAATCAGTTTAAGATCATTGTTAATATAACACTGATTAAATTAGTACTGAATGATCACTTGGGCTCCTTCACTTTGAATCTGTCTCCAAGAAGCATCGCTATAGTGTGATCCCTCAGGCTTGCCTACTAAAAGTCAAAACTGAACTATACAAATTGAACACTTCTTGACCTCCAAAGAAGATTTAATCATTTATAGCATCTACTCCCTGTTTACTCTGCAGTGTTTTAAACTGAAGTTTGCATATTCTTTCCTGATTAGATTAGGCAGCCACTGTGTGGCAGTGTCAGCCACCAGTACTGCAAATTGTGCTTGAGCTTACACTTGCAACTTGGAACTCCAATTCTGCCCTGTAGTGCAGAGAAGCAATGGTGCTTTGGGTTCTAGTGACACCTGCTGGTACTTTATCTTTTTTATTTTCTCTAGACTACTTTTTGAGAAAGAATCATTTAATACATTAGGATGTCATAAAAGGCCTCCTTTTTCTGTGACTATTAAGCTTTGCTATGGTTGCTAGAAGCTGCAACCAACACTTGGACTTTACTGTTAAAAAACAGGCTTAAGAAAAAAATCTGTCTTCTTCCTACAGGAGGGATTAGGCCAAAAGAATGAAGACATTGTTGTGTGGTAAATTTAGAATGTCTGTATAATAGTATCACAGGAAGTGCTTTTAAGGATAGGTACTCTAAGAAAACATGCCTGCCGCACCATAGGATGTCACTATGTTATTTAATCATTTTATAACATCTGGGGTACTCAAAGGCAAGTTTAGCAGTTTTATTCCATTTCTGGTGAAGTTACAGTTTCAGATCAATGTTGAATGATGAGAGAATTTCAGTCACAGAGCACTGATGTAATTTTTATACTTGTATAAATGTTGCAGGAATAGATTCTCTTTTAAAAAATTAGTACTAACAACAAGGTTAAAAATGGCTGGTGTATGCCAAGCCACACCTGAGGAGGCCAGAGCACAGCTTAGTAGAGTTGGCTCTCTCCTTCCATTTTGGTTGGGAGTTATACCCAGGTTTTCAGGTTTGGCAGCAAGCACTTTTGTATGCCTTAGACCATGCTGCCAGCCCATGTGCTCTTCTACATGGATGGACAAGATGTAAGTGACATGAAAAGTTATAGGCAACTTAGCCTAAATGAAGTATATGCAAAGGAGAGGGCAGAAGGTGCAGTAACCGGGAGATAATCGGAAAATAGGAGGTATCTGATGCAAAGACATCACTACATGCCTAGATGTAGGACTCTTCAGGAATTAGAAATGCCCATGGCTAAGTCCTGGTATACTAGATAAATCAAGCTTCAAAATGTTAACCATGTTTGTTGCTGTGTATTGTTTATAATTACTTTAATTCTGCTACATTTGGGGTTTTTTAAATGAGGATTAGGAAAGGCTAGTATATATCTTGAAATATTAGATGTAGTGTGTTCTACTAGGAATTTAAAAAATCAAATAATGGCCAAAAACATGATTTTTAGGGGGGGAGACAGTATGCCAGGTTTATAGCTTAAAAACCTCAATCTTGTTGTTGGCACAGGGTAGGGTGGAGGAAAGCGTGGTGAGGTGATTTGAATACAGAGCTTTACCAACTACCACTGGGCTCAGATACACACTTCAGGGGCTTTTTTTTTTTAGAACTGAAAATGGCCAAGTTTTCATTTCCAGGAAGCTTTGGTGACGCTTAAAGTTCAGAACTAAAGTTATGTTCAAGATTATGTTTAGTTCTTACAGACTGTTTGACAGTTTAAATCCTTAAATGATTGTGATTAAGGCAGTTTCCTTTCATTCCTGTCCATTTTTAAACTGTTTACATGGATGTCTCTGAAGTTATTTTTCACCCCGACTTTTTTTATTTGGAATCCATCAGAGAAATAAAATTTAAAAAGCAGGTGGTTCTCAGGGAGGGTTAACTTTCCATAAGGTCTTGCTGTCACTTAAGAAAAGATTAGGTAACGTGATCATTTCTCCTCCTAGCCATGAATGCCATAGAAAAGTACAACAGCTGTACTTTGAATTACTGGGCAATTACAAAGACTGTTTCTGGTGAACTGTTGTTCCTTTTCTTCTTGTTTATTTTGTTTAAGAAATTTATATTCTTGAAGTGATTAAATTGCCAGATATTAGGTAGCATCATTCATATATTTATTCTTTATACCCAGTAAACCCTGGCTCCATGTTGTGGATTTTCATCAAATAGAATGAAACTGAGTAAAACTAAACTAAACTTCCCAGGAAACTTGGTTTTATAGAGAGATAGGAAATTGCAATACTAACAATAATGAACTATGAGTTGGCTATATATAAGCATTCAAGGCATAATGATGGAAAAAGGACAGAATAGGTAGTTCCTATGGGGTGACAGGGCCCAGATTTTACCAGAGATCAGTGGAGGCTGCTTTGGCAGAGAGATGCTAGATTTGAGATTTGAGACAGTATGGGACTAGCTAGTCTCAATTACCATTTATTTTAGGACTGAGTCTTGACCCACTACTGCAGTACTTCCTACACTACGATTGATGCATCTATCCTGCAGATTAGGTTGTGTTTTGAGGATTAAGATTGGTAGTATTCATTTCTCCTTACCTAGCACTTTACATCACTGCTGGTATGTGGCAAGTACATACAAATGTTTATCTAATGCATGAATGAGTGATTTGTTTCGGTTACTGAGTTCTATGCCACTCTGGTTCACAGGTGGTAGTCTCATCATGTAGGCTTGTTTTGTAATGTTTTATATAAGCGATGACTTTCTTCTTTGCTATCCAATAAATAGATCAATTTAGTAAATGAACTCTACTCCAGGAACTGTTTAAATTATTCATTGTCTTCTTTTTTTCCTTTTTTTTTTTTTTTTTGAGACAGAAACTGGTTTCTCTGTAGCCTTGGCTGTCCTGGAACTCACTCTGTAGACCAGGCTGGCCTCGAACTCAGAGATCCACCTGCCTCTGCCTCCCAAGTGCTGGGATTAAAAGCGTGCGCCACCACGCCCAGCGCCGAATCATTCATTGTCAGAGAAGAACTTAGGAATTGACTGACTCCATTTATGTGTATGCCTCCAGTTATATATTTCTTTCCACATACAACATTTTAAATTTTCTAAGACTATGCTATATTTAGTGTACCAACTTAATGCTTTAATTTATATCCCAACCAACATGTTTACTCTGCTCATTGGATTGATTTATGACTTCATAATCCATCAATAAGATAACTGGTTATCAGTGATTAAACCTTTGTATGGTCTTATGTCTGCAGATATAGTTGAACAGTTGTTCTCAGTTCTGTTCAGGAGTGAAACAGAACAAAAATCATATAGCTGAGACAGCGAGAAGGTAGACTTGTTTTCCTGAAGTTAGAGAGCAGGGTAGTGATTAGAAAGGAAACTCCTCAGACCATTTTGGGAAAGTATAGAAATGCCTGGGTGTTAGGGCCAAACCAGGAAATCCCAGGAAAATCCTGGCATGTGCAAAACAGGAATTGAGTAGACATCAAGAAGGTAAGCACCCTGCAGCCTGCTTACCTGCTCCAGACCTAGAAGCTGAGATTTATTCCCAAGTATACTCTGTTTTCTAGCCCCTGTTCTAACACGTCATGGGATCTCCAGATGTTCCATGGTGTCCGAAGGCTTGTGCTGCTCATTGCCAACCTGCTCTAGAGAGCACTGAGTGACAGATATTGTAAACATCCTACACTCTCAGCTGTGAAAAGTAAGAAAGCTGGGAGAAGGCTGTTTACTCTCTCTGCCTTGGAAATCAGCTAAGAGAAATGAATTTTAAATGACCTGTAGGTGATCCTATCAAAGATCTGTTATGCGGTCAACTTTAAAAGGTAAAAGGGTGAGCTAATCTGTGATAAGAAGTGCAAGACACTTTGGGAGATTGGTTATTTTTAACTGTTTAAGAAGACCAAGTATGGTGGTGTGTGCCTATAATCCCACTACTCAGGAGACTGAGACTGTTGAATAGTTTAAACCAGATTGGGCAACCATGTAAGATTCTGGGCTACATCAAGAAAGCTGTCTCATAAAAAGTTTGTATGAGACTATATTTCATAGATTGCTGTGATAGCCTTTTGTATGAAGCCAATAAAACATTAAATGCCTGTATTTTAGCTCACCAATTTTCCATTAACTTGGCTAGCATTTTATATACTGTGTTTGTATTTTGATGGTGTCTGGGACTTGTTACTTTACCAGGGATCAGATGCAGTTTAAATCCTTGTGAAGGATGAATGATATGGTAAACAATATGACAAAAATTTGCTATTTAAAGACGATATAATTATACATTTCCAGAAAAGGTGGGATTGTTTGGTGCAGTTGGGGGATATACATGAAGAGAATTTTAAGCAGAATCTATAGAACTACCTTCCAAGTTCAACTTGTTTCTCTTTCCAGTAAATCATATATATTAAGTGTTTATTGAACATCTCATCTAGAATTTGGGGTTGTCCAAAATGTGAGTTTTTTGCATTGGGCAATCTAGCACATATCTACCACTAACCTACATCTCCAACCCCAACAATTAGATATTGTTATAATCAATATCAAATGTCTTCTTTTCAGAGATACTGAAGATAAAAGTATATTCTTACACAACAAGCTCTTAGGATATTAAAATACTTAATGCATATATTAAATTTTATCTATATTTATTCACATATATAACCTTGACATATTAGCATGCCTCAGTCATTTAAACCAAAAGACATTTTATTGCCTTAAGTATATTAGAGAAGCATTTTGTTTCTTCAGAACTCCAAATGTAGCATATAAGACAGCACATAGGTCTATTAAAAAAAAAAAGTATATAAATGTGAGTTCAGCAGCATATGAATTCAAGAAAGTATTTGGACAAACTGGTTTTATATCAGTTAAAGATACTGTAAAGTACTAGCTAAGCAACTCAGCTTGGATGAATCATTAACCTTTCTAGGTTTGCCTTCAGGCTTAAAGAAACCTTCAAGACAATGCTCTATATTCTCCTGAAAGAAACAGTTACTATTGATGATTGAACTTGCACTTTCTGCCAGGGATACAGGCTGTTCTGGGCAAATAGCTCTGCTGGAAGTTGGAAGTAGGTGGAGTCCGACACCACATGCGCTCTCACTGCTTTTTACTGAGAAATTAACAAGAAAGACACCGGGATATTCCATATCAAAACTGTCATTGTGTTTTAGCTCTTCAACAATTACTGAAAAATATGAAATTAAGTGTATAATTAAACAAATATTTATTGACTGAGCCACTTTTGGGTATAGAAATATGGCAGGGAGTCAGAAATAAATAATATGTCATGAGAGATCTGTGTATTCTATATATTTATGTAAAATAATCCAGCTTTATTCAGTGATATTTGTGCCTTTTCAGTTCTTTGATACCAAATAAATTTTGGTATTTCAGAATATTATGGAATACTTCCAGACATAAACCATTTTCTTCCTCATGTCTTCATAACAATAGTAAATGTGACATGGCTAACTTGTATAAGTAAACACACTTAAGAGGTCAGTGTTTTCTTGATGTATTTTATGTACATGTCACATGTCTTTGTTGAAAAGATACTGAACAACAATATGAACTAACTGGTACCCCCAGAACTCGTGTCTCTAGCTGCATATGTAGCAGAGGATGGCCTAGTCGGCCATTAGTGGGAGGGACCTTGGTCTTGCAAAGATTCTATGCCCCTGTATAGGGGAATTCCAGAGCCAAAAAGTGGGAGTGGGTGGGTTGGGGAGCAGGGGGAGGGGGTAGGGAATAGGGGATTTTCGGAGAGGAAACTTAGAAATTTTGTAATGTAAATGTAGAAAACATCTAAAAAAAAAAAGAAAAGATATTGTTAACAAGGTATAAAAAAAGTTGTATGTTTATTTACTGTCTGTTATATAAATGCAAATATCATTGTAATTATACAAGTAAACTTAATTACTTTGAAACCTTTGTTCAAATGTATAGCTTTATTTTCACATATCTGTATAATTACCGAAGCTGTAAACACTTTAAAAGAATATGAGTAAAGATCAGTGTTCTATTGGAAAAATAAAAAAGTTGTAAGTGTTTTAAACTTAATAAAAATAAAAGTTTTGCCTATTTCATCTATGAATTATTTTCTTGTTTTAATACAATTTTATGTGTAGTAATCCCTTTCTATAAAACTAATTTGACTTAGATTTCCCAATTTGAATATACTTATACTCTTCATTTTGAAACTATAGAAAGGTTATTAATTACAGTATTAGACATTGAAAAGTTAAAAAGCAGTTATCTCTATATAAGCAACAAATGAAAATGAAGAAACATTGCATGTTTCGATGCCATAGAGAAAGGTGAAGATAGGGCAGACTGATTCACCTTGTCATAAGGAGGCTGTCAACTCTGGGAGGTATTAAAGAGACAACTGTTAGCTGCTGTCTGGGATTTCTGGAGGTTTCCATAGCCACATATGAGTCCTTGGGCCTTTGTTGGGCCTGAGTGAGTAAAGGTTTCTGCCACCAAACCTGATGTTTAATCCCTAAGATCTACATATTGAAAGAAGAGAACCACCGCCCATAAGTTGTTTTCTGACAATCACATGATAGCTGATGTGTGCATATACAGTAAAACACTCATAAGTAAATAAATGTAATAAAAAATTAAATATCAGCCCTCCATCATCATGTTAAGTTTTGCAGTGAGATTTCCATAAAGACAGGCATATAAATAGATTGTACATTATAGATTGCACATTTAGTGCTCTCAGTTTTAAATTTTGGAGTGGTTATAGTTGAGATTTTTTATAATTTTGAGGAGTAGGAGAATTTATGATTTTTTTTTATCTTTTAAATTTTCACTAAGGAATATTTTTAGTTTTAAACACTATTTTTTTAATCCTATACCTAACCAAAAGAAAAGGGATTTTGACCCCTTTATCGATCAAATTCCAGCTGTTAACATGCTTCACAGAATACTGCTCTGGGGATAGTACAGCTCCATGTATAGGTCATTGGGATGTTAGAGTAGCTGAAAAATGTCACTTCAAAATGCTTTGGACAGTGCCATCCAACAATATGTCATTTCAGCCCAAATCATAGTGGTATCAAGATGCACAGCCAAACAGATAATCTAATTCCAGAAGAATTGGAATTATGTACTCCTGGGACACTATAGGTCTGAAAAAGACATCTAAAAATAATCAAAACTAAAGATTAAAAATTAACTGAATGGAATGTGTGCCTTTAGAGTGGACTGTAAACATCTTGTTGACTTTTTCAAAGGCTTTGTCACTAAAATGTCAGCTGTAGGGTTTTTTTTTTGTTTGTGTTAATTTTTAATAGTAATCTCTGGTTAAGGGGCAGGGAAAGGAAAGGACAGATTTTGTTTTTAAAAGCATGAACTCCTGATGTGTTGATTTCTATGACTCAGGAATACAAAGCATAGCTTTTTAGCAGAAGCTTGCTAAGAGAAGAAAAATTTCAAAATTTTAGATATTTAAGTTTCAACTGTTAAGAGTTGCTCTTGTTTGGTGTGTATAGGGGAAGAATGTTATTTTAAATTCCAAGGTTTATGGGGCAAGTCCAGATATTGGGTAATTTGATCATGCCTCGCAGTTGAGTTGGACAACACTCAGGACTTGGCAGTGTTGTTCAGTTCTTTAAAACCTGTTGAGTTTTCTTCTTCTTTTTTTTTTTTTTTTTTAACCTGTTGAGTTTTCTAAGCAGCACAAAAAGCTTTCAACACTAAGCGTGGGTGCTTCTTTAGAAGTACCTTTAGTGATTGACAAGGAAGCCCAGTCATCTGATCATGCAAACTTATAGTGGTTATGATAGTATAAATGGGAACTGCGTGCTCAAGTCACCAAATTCCAGCATAAGATTGGGGAGTTGACCATGAAATTTGAACCTCAAACATGGAACATGCTTTTTTTTTTTTTTTTTTTTTTTTTTTTTTTTTTTTTTTTTTTTTTTTTTTTGCAACTAAAGTTTTTATTAGCAATATATAATAATGGATTTCATTAACACTTTATTTTTTAATGTTAATTTTTAATTAGATATTTTCTTCATTTACATTTCAAATTGCTATGGTGGGCTTACTGGTTTCTCATGATGCCAAGTGGTCTTGGTTTCTGTTAGTAAGATTGTTATGTTTGCCTTTCACCATCTGCTAATCTCTGGTATTATACATTCTAGCTGTCTCTGTCTGGTGCTTGTTCCTCCTGTGATTCTGTTAGCCTCTGTCAGCACTCCTGGGAGTCCAACTCTCTCCTGAGTCTCAGGGGTCAGAGCCCTTCCTGGAGGCCAACTCTCCTCTGGCAGGGAAAGTGCACAGAGGTCTGAGGATCAGCTCTGCCTTCTGGATGAGGATGAAGGCCCAAAGGGACCCTGTCTAAGAAGCTCTGTTGATTCTGTGGCCCACATGCTCTCCTGCACAGACTGGTCTCTGAAAGACCTGGTATAGAAGATGGTGATCGTGCCTGAGTCCTGGGGTGAGAGCCCTTCCTGGAGGCCAACTCTCCTCTGGCAAGGAAGGTGCCCAGAGGTCTGGGTCTCAGCTCTGCCTCCTGGCTGAGGATGAAGGCTGGAAGGGACCCTGACCAAGAAGCTCTGTTGTTTCTGCAGACTGTGAGCTCTCTTGCGAGGACTGATCTCTGAGAGACCTGGGATACAAGATGGTGATCTCACCTGAGTCCCAGAGTCAGAGCCTCCTGTAAGTATGCTTATTCTCATTGTTTGGGGTATAGAAAACATTGTACAAGGTTCTCTATGAGATGTAACAATTGACTTACTCTACCAGAGTTAAATAATTTTAAAAGATCAAATGTGGAATATTATTATTTGGAGTGAGAGGCAAACCTTCCAGGTATTAGAGTTTTTGAAAATATACAGGAGTCTTATAAGCATAGAAGAATGGACTACATCTTGAGTTAAAATATGAAGACAAATAGGAATTTACAACACTTAAGAGAAAATTTATTCACATGTAAGATTCTTACCACAATATAGACATAACAAATGCATGATAATAATTCACAAACGAAGACATTCCGATAGCTATTAAATGTTTAAAACTGCAGTGGAAATTTTGCAGTTCTCAAGACAATATCTCTTGACTGAGAGGTTAAGTCTTCAAGAGACAGTTCATTGGCTTCTAGGTTGGTATGACATATTTGAACTGCATTTAAAAACATGGACTGTGCCAGTGGAGTCCACAATTCTATTGATTATTCTTTATGCTCATCATTGAGATTATGAAACTAGTCAGAATTAATGAAGAAAATAGCTCTGTATTTTATGAACCCTTATTACAAAAATAAGTTTTAAAATGTTAATATCTGCTAGGAAAAGAAAGGTATATTTGTCATGGCAAACAAAAAGATCTCCTGTGTAGTCAGGAGGCTTCCTTGTACAAGTACAAGGCTTTTTTTTTTTTTTTTTTTTTCAGTGCTGGCAACCAAACCTTGGGCTTCACACAAGGGAAGCAAGCTACATTCCTAACCCAACCAAGTGAGCAAAAGATTTTCTTACCCTAATTTAAACTGACATGAATCACCATAATGTAGTTGGGGTTGGTTCCTTTCCCTTCAGCCTTCTGTAAGAGGCTATAGCCACCCACAAGGCAGAAACAGGAGGGCACAGTTGTTTTGGTTTTTTTTTTTTTTTTTTAATTTTTATAAACTTTATTGTAAAAAAAAAGTCTTGCAAATACATCACACACCCAAATTAACCAAGGTCTATATTCTATATAACTTCTTGAACGTACATAGTTAGAACTGGCGTTTAGGATTGAAGATGTGAAACTTCACATTATATTTCACACTTTTCACTATTGCATGTATTCTATGGACTTAGCCCCCACCAGCAATAAAAAGTCCATAACAAAACCAGAACTGGAGGAACTATTATCTTTATGTCTTCATTCACAATTTATGCCATTACTTACATTCATTACTTTCTCATTACCTTATATTTTGCTTTTCCTGTTTTGCTTTCAATTTGTCTTCTTTAGACTTATATATTTAAATTTTTTCCTTTATTATTTTTAAACTGAAAATAGATTTTTTTTCATACAACATATTCTGATCATGTTTTTTTCTCCCTTAAATCTTCCCACATCCCCCTGGCTATAGTTGTCTTAAGTTAATGATATGATTATGAGTATATTCTTCTAGGATATATAGTAACCCAAAGAGTGATGGTGAAACAGGTTGTTTCAGCTGCTAATTTTATGGCAATGTTGTGTTTTCCCCTTCTTGGTATCTGGGGTAAGGAAAGGTGGGCACCCATGAGAGATGAAGGTACAGCAGGGAGTGGCAATAACAGTCAAATAATGTCTCTTTAAGGCTGTTTTAAAGTGAAGTCATGCTCAGTGACTTCATAATCCACAGCTTGTATGGAGATTAAATAGCTTTTCACAATCAGAAATTAAATAGTTATCAAGCTCATATTTAAATAAAAGACAAGTCCTACATTTCAGATTTATAATAATAATGATGATGATGATGATAATACACCCTAAACATAGAGTTTTATTAAAAACTAGAAACTCAACAGGTAAAGACAAGCACAGCAAAGAAATTACTAAGACCCTACAGAGGCCACTCAATTGAACTACACAGAAGAATTCACTAGAATAGTATAAGTATTATCATGAGTCCTAAGAACAAAGATATCCTGTTAAATGCAATGTGTGGAGTAGATATGTTCCTTCCATCACACCCAGAATAAACAAGCTGAGCAGAGGTACTTACAGCACATATCACCAACAAACCATTGCTCTTTAACTCAGCTAGTTTTAAAAGTACATAAAAGGGCATAAAGAAATTTTAATGGTAATATAAACAGACTTGGACAAATAGTTTGAGCAAACAACTAAAAAAATATAAAAAAATATTCCATAATCAGATGACAAGATTAGCAATTATATCCACACCAAAATAAATAATGAAAACCACAACAAAAGTCTACTTTCCACCCATCAAACTAGAAAGAAAAAAAATCCAAAAGCTTTACAATCCATTCTGTAAGTGAGACAGAAAAACAGCTCCATGGCCACAAGACATGGGAAAGGTATCTACAAAGAAGAAATTGTTAGTCTTTAACCCATTACATCTAACTGTGTGCTACTTTACTTGCGAAGATAGCAACATCAACAAATGTCATTAATTCCTGAGAGGGAGCCAACCTTAGACTAAAGAAACAATTTTGCCCAAGTCTATTGTGAACCAATTGCCTCATGAGCCTTTCTCCTTCCCACAAGGGAAAGTTAGTAGGCTCAACCTTGTAAGGGTCTTGTGCAGGTAATCCCATTGCTCTGGTTTCAAGATGGCAATGGCCATGTGGTACCTAAAGGACAGACTTCCACATCTCAACACACATATCTCTGAACTTGAACACATTTTCCCAGTAACATGATAGGAAAATACCTTTGTAGAAAATTATTTATAAAATAATATTTGTGATTGTCAAGCAAATGGAATAGTATGCAGCTCTTCAGCAGAATACTAAAGAACTCTATATAAGGATATGGAATGACTTACAAGATATATAATTAAGTTGAAAAGTTGGGGAAGACATTCATAATATGTTAATTATAGTGTATAAAGTAAAAATTCTTAACATACACAATGGCTTAACATACCTAAAAGTAACACAAGAAACGTGAACTAGGGGATAAGCCAGTTGGCTGCTTTAAGGAATGGGGATATTGGACAAAAAGAATCCAAGATGAAGGGACTCTGATTATACTACATCATATAGTTTGTTTTGAACACATATTAATATTCTATGTATTCCAGAAATAAAATCAGTGAAAAGATGGAAGAAGTACAATTGAAATGCATATACCTAGCTGATTTTCCATTGAACACCAGGTCACAAGACAAGGCGAAAAGGAATGAACCAATAAACAATTTCTAAACAATATTTAACTATATATCCTTATTCTTGGGAGAGAGGTGGAGAGCTGCCAACAACTTACATATTATTATCATAGTGGCAGATGTGACATCATTCTTACCCTATTTGAAGTACACTAGACAGTCGAATAAATGAGTAAATGTAGTGAGGTCATTTGAGTCCTCACTATGGAAAAAGCAGATAAATATGGAATTATAACAAGACAACCCACGGGATGGATTAGAACCAGGCACACTGTTCTGAACTATGCATCTGTGTGACATTCTGTGTATACATATGCATGGATTTGTATTCTGTTGGTGTACTTACATGTGCAGTCTCTCTTTAGTTAAAGGGCCAAGAAGCAAAGACCAGAGTATCTATGAGAAAGCCTAGCAAATAGGCTTTGATTCTTGGTTAAAGAAATGTTGATGCCTAGAAATGAGACTCCATAACTCAGCATAGCTCACAAAAGTGCCCAGCCTATAGCTCCCTAACATTGGCATTGCCTTCATATCCCAGAAGCCAGCTATAATAACTTCAATTTATTTTTAACCAATACATGAAAATGGTCTATATTAATGAGGCCTGTGATGACATGATCATGTATATACTGCATCATGTTTAAATCTACCTGCTCAGGAAACAAAATTTTTCAACGCTTTCCTTGAGTTTATATGGACCCTTGATATATTACAGAACTTCAGTTGTCATTTGCTTGCATCCTGTTTGTCCACAAACGGATCGTCAAAGGCCATGTAAAAGTAGGATTTTAATACTCATGATGACAGCTCTCCTTAAGTTCAGTTGTCTCTGCATTTACACTCCTGAGTGTGTATGTCATCCACTCCAAATTTGAATGTTGTCATGGTTAGTATTTGTGAACTTGATGGAAGTTACAGTGACCATGAAAACAAACCTTCGGGCATGGCCGTGAGGGATTTTCTACACTGGGTTAATTGAGATTGGAAAAGCTTCCAGTTCTAGGAAACACCTCCCGCCACTGAGGTCCTAGACTGGATAAAAAGGTGCAGCTTCACCTCTCTCTGCTTCCTAACTGGGCACAATTCTTCAAGCCCTTGCCCCTGTGCCTTCCAAAACACAGTGGGCCCTACCCTCAAACTTGGAACCAAAACAAAGCCTTGCATTACTTTTGTTAATATTTAGTAACAGGCAAAATAACTAATATAAAAGTTTTGCTAGAACACAAAATGTCAGAGACCCCACAGCAGAATAAGTTACCCATCTTGGAGAAAAAACCAAGTGTGGCTCACTGGAAAATTCAAGATGATCTGTGCTGTGGATGTGCTGAGACTTGCCTTCCAAGTTGAAAACAGAACTGAAATACTGTTCTCGATTGCTTTTTGTGGCTGTGATAAACAGTGACCAAAATCAGCTTTGGAAGGGCAGAGTTGATTTTAACTTAGACTTCCAGGTCACATTCTATTACTGAGGGAAGTCAGGGCAGAAACTGGGACGGGAACTGAAAGAGAAACTGTAGAGAGATGACCCTTACTGACTGGCTTTCTGGCTCATGCTCAGCTTTCTGACACAGCACAGTCTCTTCAGTCTAGAATGGTGCCAACCACAGTGGGCAGGCCTTTCTATATCAATTGTCAAGCCATTGCTCATGGGTATGGGCCAGTCTGATCCAGGCAGTTCTTTGACTGATATTCCCTCCTCCCAGGTGACTAGGTTGTGTCACAATAAAAACTAAATAGGACAAGAAAATGTATCAGAAAAACTGTTACAGTAAATTATCCTTGTGTGATATCCCAGCTATCCACCTGACATTTTGATTACCAATGAGTTTGAATGAGGACTATAGGTCAGATCAGTAGCAACGACAGCTTGTCCTGGTCTCTGAGCAACCTACCTGTAAGGGAGTTACCCAGGTTTACAGCCACACAATGCCTGTGGCCTTGAGGCCTTTATGTGGGGCTAAACTCTGATCCAGATGGATTGAACTTTGGAACAAAAGCCCAAAGCAGTTACCCAGCAGCTAGGTGGCCAGCACTTCTTCCCCTAGAGAAGAGTCACTGGGGCAGAAGAGAGGACCTAAAAGCATTTCCCCTGGGCTTGAGAAAAGGTTTAAAGTGCTATTTTAAAGTCCTAGGGAGGATACTGCGTCAAGGGTGAATTTTGATTTCTGCGGTTTTGCGAAGTGTGAACTCCCTGCTCTCTGGAAGACACCTCCTGCTTCTGCGGTGCACTGCTAAGCCATCCCCTCTTGCCTGTGAACTGTCATGGCTGCTTCTGCGGCGTAACTGGCACAAGGAAAGAGGCTCCAGTGACCACATTATAAGATGAAGGCTCTCTGACAGCAGGCTTGTCAGATGCTCTTTGTCACTAGCAGTTCAAATGCGTTTGCTTTCCCGTTTCCTGGATACGTTGAAAACAGAGACTCAGAGAGCCGAGGAGGAGGATACAGGTTTCCTTCTCTTCCCTGACCCTAAGCTGCCTCTTATGGTACTTTCAAGTGGCTTTTGAAAGAAAGAGATTAAAAGCAAAGGGTGCAAAAGACAAATAGACAGACGCCGTTTCTATTGTCAATCTCTGAAGTTCCAGGAACAGACTGAAAGTTCAGGCTAGGTCTATGAAAATATTCACAGATGCCAAAAAGGCCAGCAGCCAAGATTCGTCTCTTTTTGGATGAACTAAAAAGCTCCCAACAGCTAGAGGGAAAAAAAAATTTAAGGCTTGGCAATGATGCGAGTCCTATGAAAAAGAGTGAGAGAGAGAAAATGCCCCCGAATTAATTAGATTTATGAGCTTCTGCAAGACTGTTTTCTCCCAATCCTGGACCTTTAAGTGTTAGCTGGCTGAAATTTAAAGATCAGGAAATATTTATTCACCCCCCCCACACACAAAATGCTGCTAGTACAGTGTAGAGCAAATAAATCTGAGATGACTTGGGATCCTTTAGAAAGGGAGCTAATATTACTGGTAAAATAATAATAATAATAATAAACTTTACAATAAGCTAATGCAGAACCTTGTAAAACTATTCCAAGTTATTCAGAATGTCAATCACATGACATACTTTTGAAATATATTTTTGAGATTGTAATATAATTACATTATTTCCCCTTCTTCCCTCCAAAATATTTACCCTTGCTTCCTTCATTAAAATTTATGACCTTTTTCATTCATTGTTGTATACATACATAGATACATACATACATACATATCCCTATATGCATATATATGTTCCTAAATATTTAAGTACAGCCTGCTCAGTCTGTTTAATGTTACGTGTATGTTTGGGGATGACCATTTGGAATTGGAGAACCAGTTGGTGTGCTCTTCCATGGGAAGGCTACATCTCCCATTCTCAGCATTCCTCACCTTTCTGTAGTTCTTTGAACCACATGACATTGTAAAAAAAATTTTTTTTCAATTATTTAATGAATTGTATTGAGAAAATCTTAATTGGCCCCTCACAATTTTTCTTCAGAAATTTAAATTGGAAACACCTGGGATTTTTTTCACTTCTTAAAAAAATAAATTAAGTAGCACGGGAAGAAAACAGGTCATATAGGGTGAATTGAAACCAATGCTAAAAGCTGAAAGTGTTTGCAAACACCGTATTGAGCATTTTGAAAATAAAATACTTGATTGAAAATTACTAAGGCAAATAGTTGGGTTTTATTTAGTGACCAAATTATAAGACATGTGAAGACCGTGAAGAATTTGTTAGAAGTTTCCTTTATCATGAATATCCACAGTTTATTAGAAATAAGTTTATTGCTTTTACTTCTTTTTTTTTCCAAGTTTGACTAAATTTCTTGTAATTTTAGTAAAGATATTCAGCTCAGTCATCTCTCTTCTCATCTTGACCCCAGATTAATTTGTGATTTGAGTCAAGTAAAGACTATGTAGGAGAGCTGTTATTTCTCCAAACAGTAGAACGGACAAATACACACTTCCATTGTTTTATGTAGGGCTTATTAAATAAACTAAAATGTAATGAACAAAGTTTTAGGACTATCAGTAGGCTGCTCCTTGGAAGTCATACCACACACACACACACACACACACACACACACACACAAAATGCCCAGGAAATGATTACCTCCAATAAAACTCACAGAAGCTGCCTCCAAATTTTTTTCCAATTTTTTTATTAGATATTTTCTTAATTTACATTTCAAATGCTATTCTGAAAGTCCCCTCCCCCCTCCCTGCTGCCCTGCCCACCCTCTCCCACTTCTTGGCCCTGGTGTTCCCCTGTATTGGGGCATATAAAGATTGCAGTACCAAGGGGACTTTCTTCCCAATGATGACCGACTAGGCCATCTTCTGCTACATATGGAGCTAGAGACACCGGTTCTGGGGGTTCGGGTTAGTTCATATTGTTGATCCTCTTCTGGGGTTGCAGACCCCTTCAGGTCCTGGGGTTCTATCTCTAGCTTCTCCATTGTGGGCCCTGTGTTCCCTCATATAGATAATTATGAGCATCCACTTCTGTACGAGACAACTATATCAGGGTCCCTTAAGTAGGCACTAGCTGTCCTATGCCATAGTGTCTGAGTTTAATGACTGATTATGGGATGGATCCCCCGTGGTGGGGTAATCTCTGTATGGTCCATCCTTTCATCTTAGCTCTAAACTTTGTCTCTGTAACTCCTTTCATGGGTATTTTGTTTCCTCTTCACAGGAGGAATGAAGTATCCACGAGCTGCTCTTCCTTCTTGATGTTCTTGTGTTTTGCAAATTGTATCTTGGATATTCTAAGTTTCTGGGCTAATATCCATTTATCAGTGAGGGCATACCCAATGACTTCTTTTGTGATTGGGTTACCTCACTAAGGATTATATCCTCCAGATACATCCATTTGCCCAAGAATTTCATAAATTCATTTTTTAAATAGCAGAATAGTACTCCATTGTGTAGATGTACCACATTTTCTGTATCCATTCCTCTGTTAAGGGATATCTGGGTTCTTTCCAGCTTCTGGCTATTATAAATAAGGCTGCTATGAACATAGTGGAACATGTGTCCTTTTTAAAAGTTGGAACATCTTCTGGGTATATGCCCAGAAGAGGTATTGCTGGATCCTCTGGTAGTACTATGTCCAATTTTCTGAGATAACGCCAGACTGACTTCCAGAGTGGTTGTACAAGCTTGCAATCCCAACAGCAATGGAGGAGTGTTCCTCTTTCTCCACATCCTCGCTAGCATCTGCTGTCCCCGGAATTTTTGATCTTAGCCATTCTGACTGGTGTGAGGTGGAATCTCAGGGTTGTTTTGATTTGCATTTCCCTGATGATTAAGGATGTTGAATTCCATTCGGAATTCCTCAGTTGAGAATTCTTTGTTTAGCTCTGTACCCCATTTTTAATGGGGTTATTTGTTTTTCTGGAGTACAGTTTCTTTAGCTCTTTGTAGATGTTGGATATTAATCCCCTATCAGAATTTAGGATTGGTAAAATTCCTTTCCCAATCTGTTGGTGGCCTTTTTGTCTTACTGACTGTGTATTTTGCCTTACAGAAGCTTTGTAATTTCATAAAGTCCCATTTGTCAATTCTTGATCTGACCGCACAGGCCATTGCTGTTCTGTTTAGGAATCTTTCCCCTGTGTCCATATCTTTGAGGGTTTTCCCAACTTTCTCCTCTATAAATTTCAGTGTCTCTGGTTTTATGTGGAGGTCTTTGATCCACTTAGACTTAAGCTTTGTACAAGGGGATAAGAATGGGTCAACTCGCATTCTTCTACATGATAACTGCCAGTTGTGCCAGCACCATTTGTTGAAAATGCTGTCCTTTTTCCATTGGATGGTTTTAGCTCCCTTGTCAAAGATCAAGTGGCAATAGGTGTGTGGGTTCATTTCTGGGTCTTCAATTCTATTCCATTGATCTATCTTTCTGTTGCTGTACCAGTACCATGCAGTTTTTATCACAATTGCTCTGTAGTACAGCTTAATGTCAGGCATGGTGATTCCTCCAGAGGTACTTTTATTGTTGAGAATAGCTTTGCTATCCTAGGTTTATTATTATTCCAGATGAATTTGCAAACTGCCCTTTCTATCTCAGTGAAGAATTGAGTTGGGATTTTGATGGGGATTGCGTTGAATCTGTAGATTGCTTTCGGCAGGAGAGCCATTTTGACTATATTAATCCTGCCAATCCATGAGCATGGGAGATCTTTCCATCTTCTGAGATCTTCAATTTCTTTCTTCAGAGACTTGAAGTTCTTGTCATACAGGTCTTTCACTTCCTTAGTTAGAGTTACACCAAGGTATTTTATAGTATTTGTGACTATTGTGAAGGGTGTTGTTTCCCTAATTTCTTTCTCAGCCCTCTTATCCTTTGTGTAGAGAAAGGCCATTTATTTGTTTGAGTTAATTTTATAACCAGCTACTGCACTGAAGCTGTTTATCAGGTTTAGGAGTTCTTTGGTGGAATTTTTTGGGTCCCGAATATATACTATCATATCATCTGCAAACAGTGATATTTTAACTTCTTCCTTTCCAATTTGTATCCCCTTGATCTCCTTTTGTTGTCGAATTGCTCTGGCTAGGACTTCAAGTACTATATTGAATAGGTAGGGAGAAAGTGGGAGCTGCCTCCAAACTTAACATTGTAATTTTCTCTTTTTTTTTCAATTTTTATCAGATATTTTCTTCATTTACATTTTAGATGTTATCCAGAAAGTTCCCTTTACCCTCCCCCATCCACGCCCTGCTCCCCTACTCAGCCACTCCCACATATTGGCCCTGGTATTCCTCTGTATTGGGGCATATAAAGTCTGCATGACCAAGGGGCCTCTCTTGCCAATGATGGCCAACTAGGCCTACTTCTTCTATACATACAGCTAGAGACATGAGCTCTGGGGGTACTAGTTAGTTCATGTTATTCTTCCACCTATAGGGTTGAAGACCCCTTCAGCTCCTTGGGTACTTTCTCTAGCTCCTTCTTCCTTGGGAGTCCTGTGTTCCATCTAATAGGTGACTGTGAACATCCACTTCTGTATTTGCCAGGCACTGGTATAGCCTCCCATGAGACACCTATATCAGGACCCTTTTAGCACTATCTTGCTGGCATATGCAATAGTGTCTATGTTTGGTGGCTGATTATGGGATGGATCCCCTGCTGCCGCAGTCACTGGTTGGTCCATCCTTTTGATTCAACTCCACACATGATCTCTGTAACTCCTTCAATGTGTGCTTTGCTCTTAATTCTAGGAAGGGGTGAAGTGTACACAATTTGATCTTCAGTCTTCTTGATTTTCATGTGTTTAAAAAATTGTATCTAGGGTAGTCTAGATTTCTGGGCTAATATCCACTTATCAGTGAGTATATGTTATGTGAGTTCCTTTGTGATTGGGTTACCTCACTCAGGATGATATCCTCCAGAGCCATCCATTTGCCTAGGAATTTCATATATTCATTGTTTTTAATAGCTGAGTAGTACTCCATTGTGTAAATGTACCACTCCATTATCTGCTGTCACCTGAATTTTTTGATCTTAGCCATTCTTACTAGTGTGAGGTGGAATCTCAGGGTTGTTTTGATCTGCATTTCCCTGATGATTAAGGATGTTGAACATTTTTTCATGTGCTTCTCAGCCATTCGGTATTCCTCAGTTGAGAATTCTTTGTTTAACTCTGTGCCCCACTTTTTAATGGGGATATTTGATTTTCTGGTGTCTACCTTCTTGAGTTCTTTATATATATTGGATATCAGTCCCTATCTGATTTAAGATTGGTAAAGATCATTTCCCAATCTGTTGGTTGCCCTTTTGTCTTGTGGACAATACCTTTGCCTTACAGAAACTTCGCAACTTTATGAGGTCCCATTTGTCAATTCTTGATCTTACAGCACAAGCCTTTGCTGTTCTATTCAGGAATTTTTCCCCAGTGCCCATATCTTCGAGGCTTTTCCCCACTTTCTACTCTATAAGTTTCAGGGTCTCTAGTTTTATGTGGAGATCCTTAAACCACTTAGACTTGACCTTAGTACAAGGAGTTGAGAATGGATCAATTCCCAGTCTTCTACATGATAGCAGCCACTTGTGCCAGCACCATTTGTTGAAAATGCTGTTTTTTTTCCACTGGATAGTTTTAGCTCACTTGTCAAAGATCAGGTGACCATAGGTGTGTGGATTCATTTCTGGGTCTTTGATCCTATTCCATTGGTCTACCTGTCTCTTGCTGTACCAGTACCATGCAGTTTTTATTACAATTGCTCCGTAGTACAGCTTGAGGTCAGGCATGGTGATTCCACCAGAGGTTCTTTTATTGTTGAGAAGAGTTTTTGCTAGTCTAGGTTTTTTGTTATTCCAGATGAACTTGCAAATTGTCTGTTCTAGGTCCTTGAAGAATTGAGTTGGAATTTTGATGGGGATTGCATTGAATCTGTAGATAGCTTTAGGCATGATAGCCATTTTTACTATATTGATTCTGCCAATCCATGAGCATGGGAGATCCTTCCATCTTCTGAGATCTTCCTCAATTTCTTTCTTCAGAGACTTGAAGTTCTTATCATACAAATCTTTCACTTCCTTCCTAAGAGTCACACCAAGATATTTTATAATGTTAGTGACTATTGTGAAGGGTGATGTTTCCCTGATCTCTTTCTCAGCCCATTTATCCTTTGTATAGAGAAAGGCCATTGATTTCTTTGAGTTAATTCTATATCCAGCTACTGCACTGAAGCTGTTTATCAGGTTTAGGAGTTCTCTAGTGGAGTTTTTGGGGTCACTTATATATACTATCATATCAGCAGCAAATAGCGATAATTTGACTTTTTCCTTTCCAATGTGTATCCCCTTGACCTCCTTTTGTTGTCGAATTGCTCTGGCTAGGACTTCAAGTACTATATTGAATAGGTAGGGAGAAAGTGGGCAGCCTTGTCTAGTCCCTGATTTTAGTGGGATTGCTTCCAGTTTCTCTCCATTTAGCTTGATGTTGGCCACTGGTTTGCTGTAGATTGCTTTTATTATGTTTAGGTATGAGCCTTGAATTCCTGATCTTTCCAAGACTTTTATCATGAAAGGGTGTTGAATTTTGTCAAATGCTTTCTCAGCATCTAAGGAGATGATCATGTGGTTTTTATCTTTGATTTTGTTTATATAGTAGATTACGTTGATGGATTTCCGTACATTAAACCAACCCTGCATCCCTGGAATGAAGCCTACTTGGTCATGATGGATGATTGTTTTGATGTGTTCTTGGATTCGGTTTGCGAGGATTTTATTGAGTATTTTTGCATCAATATTCGTAAGGGATATTGGTCTGAAATTCTCTATCTTTGTTGTGTCTTTATGTGGTTTAGGTATCAGAGTAATTGTGGCTTCATAGAATGAATTGGGTAGTGTACCTTCAGATTCTATTGTGTTGAATAGTTTGAGAAGAACTGGAATTAGGTCTTCTTTGAAGGTCTGATAGAACTCTGCACTAAACCCATCTGTTCCTGTACTTTTTTTGGTTGGGAGACTACTAATGACTGCTTCTATTTCATTAGGAGATATAGGACTGTTTAGGTCATTAATCTGATCCTGGTTTAACTTTGGAACTTGGTATCTGTCTAGAAAGTTATCCATTTAATCTAGATTTTCCAATTTTTTGGAATATAACCTTTTGTAGGAGGATCTAATGGTTTTGAATTTCCTCAGGATCCCTTGTTATGTCTCCCTTTTCATTTCTGATTTTGTTAATTGGGATGCTATCCCTGTGCCCTCTAGTGTGTCTGGCCAAGGGTTTATCTATCTTGTTGACTTTCTCAAAGAACCAGCTCCTGGTTTGATTGATTCTTTGAATAGTTCTTTTTGTTTCCACATGGTTGATTTCACCCCTGAGTTTGATTATTTCCTGCTGTCTACTCCTCTTAGGTGAATTTGCTTCCATTTGTTGTAGAGCTTGCAGATGTGCTGCCAAGCTACTAGTGTATGCTCTCTCCATTTGTTTTTTTTTTTGTTGGGTTTTTTTT
Organism: Mus minutoides; assembly: GCA_902729485.2. Classification (NCBI taxonomy): domain Eukaryota; kingdom Metazoa; phylum Chordata; class Mammalia; order Rodentia; family Muridae; genus Mus; species Mus minutoides. The sequence goes on along the minus strand of LR753305.1, from coordinate 4,739,811 downwards.
TGTTTTGTTTTGTTTTGTTTTGTAGGAACTCAGAGCTATGAGTTTACCTCTTAGGAATGCTTTCATTGTGTCCCATAAGTTCGAGCATGCTGTGGCTTCATTTTCATTAAACTCTAGAAAGTCTTTAATTTCTTTCTTTATTTCTTCCTTGACCAAGGTATCATTGAGTAGAATGTTGTTCAGTTTCCATGTGAATGTTGGTGTTCTGCTAATTATGTTGTTGTTGAAGAACAGCCTTAGTCCATGGTGATCTTATAGGATTCTTGGGACATTTCAATATTTTTGGATCTGTTGAGGCCTGTTTTGTGGCCAATTATATGGTCTATTTTCGAGAAGGTGCCATGAAGTTCTGAGAAAAAGTTATATCCTTTTGTTTTAGGATGAAATATTCTGTAGATATCTGTTAAATCCATTTGTTTCATAGCCTCTGTTAGTTTGACTGTGTCTCTGTTTAGTTTCTGTTTCCAGGATCTGTCCATTAATGAGAGTGGGGTGCTGAAGTCTCCCATTATTATTGTGTGAGATGCAATGTGTGTTTTGAGTTTTATTAAGGTTTCTTTCATGAATGTGGCTGCCCTTGCATTTGGAGCATAGATATTCAGAATTGAGAGTTCCTCTTGGAAGGTTTTACCTTTGATGAGTATGAAGTACCCCCTTTGTCTTTTTTGATAATTTTGGGTTGAAAGTCTGTTTTATTTGATATTAGAATGGCTACCCCAGCTTTTTTCTTCAGACCGTTTGCTTGGAAAATTATTTTCCAGCCTTTCACTCTGAGGTAGTGTCTGTCTTTTTTCCTGAGATGTGTTTCCTGTAAGCAGCAAAACATTGGGTCCTGTTTGTGTAGCCAGTCTGATAGTCTATGTCTTTTTATTGGGGAATTTAGTCAATTGATATTAAAAGATATTAAGGAACAGTAATTGTTGCTTCCTGTCCTTTTTGTTTTTAGAGTTGGGTTTCTGTTCTTGTGGCTGTCTTCTTTTAGGTTTGTTGAAGGATTACTTTCTTGCTTTTTCTAGGGCATAGTTTCCGTCCTTGTATTGGTGTTTTTCTGTTATCCTTTGAAGGGCTGGATTTGTAGAAAGATATTGTGTGAATTTGCTTTTGTCTTGGAATACTTTGGTTTCTCCATCTATGGTAAATGAGAGTTTTGCTGGGTATAGAAGCCTGGGCTGGCATTTGTGTTCTCTTAGTGTCTGTATAATATCTGTCCATGATCTTCTGGCTTTCATAGTCTCTGGTGAGAAGTCTGGAATAATTCTAATAGGCCTGCCTTTATATGTTACTTGACCTTTTTCCCTTACTGCTTTTTAATATTCTGTCTTTATTTAGTGCGTTTGTTGTTCTGATTATTATGTGTCGGGAGGAATTTCTTTTTTGGTGCAGCCTATTTGGAGTTCTGTAGGCCTCTTGTATGTTTATTGGCATCTCATTCTTTAGGTATGGAAAGTTTTCTTCTATAATTTTGTTGAAGATACTTGCTGGCCCTTTAGTTTGCGAGTCTTCATTCTCATCTACTTCTATTATCCGTAAGTTTGGTCTTCTCATTGTGTCCTGGATTTCCTGGATATTTTGTGTTAGGATATTTTTGCATTTTGCATTTTCTTTGATTGTTGTGTCTATGCTCCCTATGGAATCTTCTGTGCCTGAGATTCTCTCTTCCATCTCTTGTATTCTGTTGTTGATGCTCATATCTATGGTTCCTGATTTTTTTCCTATGGTTTCTATCTCCAGGGTTATCTCCTTTTGGGTTTTCTTTATTGTTTCTACTTCCATTTTTAGGTCCTGGATGGCTTTGTTGAATTCCATCACCTGTTTGGTATTGTTTACCTGTAACTCTCTAAGTTGTTTATCTATGTTTTCCTGTATTTCCTTCTTATAGTCCTCCATCATCATCATGACGAGTGACTTTAGATCCATGTCTTGCTTTTCCAGTGTGGTGTTGTATCTAGCACTGACATGGTGGGAGAGTTTGGCTCTGGTGATGCCAAGTACCCTTTGTTTCTGTTGCTTCTGTTCTTATGCTTACCTCCTGCCATCTCTGCCAGAGTTGACCTGGCATTGGTGCAGACCAGAAGGGACCTGCTGCCCTGGTCTGTCCCTTTATTTATCTTCCAGCTGCTGTCTCAAGTCCCAAGCAATTGGATTGGAACAGATGTTGTGTTCTGTTCACCTGTGGTCCCAAGATAGCTTGGGGAGTCCCATAGGGAACTTGGGAGAGTGCACAGTGCCTGCACCTGAGAGGGGAGCTGGTGCAGTGTGCACTGGAAGGACATTGTAATTTTCAAGGAAACTTCATCGTTTCTTTTGTCTGTGACTATTAAAGATGCAGTTAGCTGTCACATTGAAAAATCCAGTATATATTCCCCAAATACAAACACCCTGCAGGAAACACATCTGAGAGAATATGTAACAAGAGATGCATAATGGGAGTGAAGTTGTGAGCAGTTCCTCTCCTAACTTCCTTCCACATAACCTCAATGGGCTGGCTCCCAGGAGCAGCCCTGATGGGACAGGATACTGGACTGAGAAAACAATGTTATTGGAATATTGACTGAAAGTAAATTTAAATAGAATTAAAATTAATCTTTTCCTATAGCCACTTCATTCTCTTTTGGGTTGTTCCACATCGCTGTCAGCAGGTACAGATGCCTTATAGGAAGTATTGAGTGGTAGAACTAGCCCCAGTCACTTTAATGGTACTCATCTCTGTACCCCTCCCCCACCAGCATAGCGGGTGCAATGACCAGAGTCTTGAGAAGCAGCACCCTGGCAGCATCCATTGTTTTATTAATTAGGCTTGACAGCCCAGTGACACCTGCAGTCTGTTTTTCCAGTCTCCCAGGTCCCCCCGTCTCCGCCCAGCTTACTGGCTGCTCGGCCCAGCCCACCTATGACCAGCCCACCTGCGCAACCTGCGAGATGTCAGGAGACTTCAGGGTTCCCGCCAAACTCCAGAACGCCTGCACAGAAGACTGGGGGCGGGGCCTTCCCTTCCTTTATCCCCAAATGCTTGTCCACCATAAAACAGTCGTTCTAAGCAGAAGCAACCATGTAGCCTTGGAGATCTTCTTTCTTCCCCCACTCCCTTAGTCTCATTTCAGCTTCAGGCCAATCCTCCAGGAACCCCGTCCACTACGGGCAGTGGACCCCAACACATCTCCATTGGGGATTCTGCAAAGGACACTGTTTTCTACCAAAGTAAATCAGTATTTTGAATGTTTCTTTTGGTTTTTAATCTAGTTCCTATAAACATTTCCACCATAACTTGAGGCAAATTATATGGAAGCTGTTTCTTTTAAAGTACAAACCACCCCAAAAATATCAGTGTGCCTACTGCTCTAAGTATTTTGCTGGCTTTAATTTGAAAAAGTTTTAATATCCATCCACCCACCCACAAATGGTATAACATTACATAGAGACAGATGAGGCAATACACATTCCGTGACCTTTGAAACATTTAAGTTACTGATTTATTAGACCCAATTTGAATTGAATTCACAAGGTTTCTTATTTGTATATCTCCATGGTTTATTTTAAGTATATAGATACTGACTGGTGGTTTCAAAAGAACATTTTGATGACTGAAACAGGACAGAAATGCTTCTTCAAACATATTTTCGTTATTGCTTTTATTTCTAAAGAGCATCTAAATGTTACCAGACATTCGGCTGTAATGACTGAAAATAAACAGGAGAGGGCACTTTAGTTCTCTAAGAAAATAAATTGTTCCAAAATCTTTTGTAAATCGGCAAAATAACAGATGCAGTTTGGACTACATGAGAAGCTTAAACAAAAATGTAAATAAAATAAAATAAAATAAAATAAAATAAAATAAAATAAAATCTTTGCTTGCTGTGGACAAAGCAAAGCTATCTTAGGTTAACTGAAGCATCTTTGTTTAGTCAGCCGATAAGGAAAAAGACTGCCCCACAGAAGAAAAATCAAAACTATTCTGTGGACTACAAATTGAGGCTCCATCATATCAAGAATATTTCATTTAATCAAATAAACACAAAACTCACATTCAGTTTGAAATGGCCTGACATACTAAATGTTTCTGACTTAGATCAGTAGTCGTTGCTGTAATAAAATGCTAGCCAAAAAACAGCTTGGGAGAGGAAGGTTTTATTTGGCTTGTAGTTTGTGACCTACCTTCAGGGGAAACCAAGGCTGTAGCTCCAGACTAGAGCTGGAAGCAGAAGCCACTGGATGCTTACTGCCTTGCTTCTCCGACTTGTTGGGCTACCTTTATGATACAGCCTTGTCCCACCTACCTAGAAATGCCAACTCACATAAAGGACTGAAACCTTCTGTACCACTAGGAAGCAATCAAGGAAATGTCCCACAGACATGCCCACAGGCCAATCTAATAGAACCAGTTCTGTTACAGTTCCCTCCTTGTAGGTACCTACATTTGCGTGAAATTGACAAAAACGAGCCAGGACATTCACATTGTCTAGGCTTTCAGGACATAACTCGCATGTTCTAACTGCATGAGTAGTAGTGGTAAGTGACAGTGTATGCTCCTTCTGTATTGGTTGACACTCCTAACAGTTGCCTATGGATTATGAAATATTTAGTTTCCTCTAGAATTATCTTTTTTACCACCCTTGTCATTCTGCTCATAAGTCATTTTGTGGCACAACGGTTTCCTTGTGCTACATACAAATCTATCCTAGTTTTATATATACACAAACAACACTAAATGGACTCCTGAGATTGTATTTATATATTTATGCATATATGTAACAATAATAATTAAAGAAAAATAAGGCCATGAATTTTGGGGGGAGAGGGAGTAAAGAGGAGACATGGGGAGGGCCAGAAGGACAAGAGGGAAGTTGAAATGATATAATTGTATTTTAACTTAAAACTTAAAGTTGAAAATTAAAATGTGAGAAAGAACACCCAAGTAAGGTAAAAGACAATTAAATCTAAATTATATTAGTCCTTGTGCTAATGACCTTGAGAAAATCATTTACAATTTCCTGGACCTTAGTTTTAACATTCATAAATGAATTTCTGTATTTTTAGGAACTCTGCAATAGTGTCATCCACTCTTACTCTGAATAGTTTTCTAGCAAATTCTATTACTTATGTCCTAGTTCTTAGCAGATTTATCAAGACTCTGATTCAAGCAGGTTGAAAGATCCACTTGAATTTTGATAAACAGATATAGAGCTATTGCTAAAATGTACATCTTACTCAAAATGAGCATCCACTACAGGAGGCCTGAGGACCTTCAGAAACCAATCATTATACTCCACACACCACATGTCAAGAATTTCTGGCAGAGGTTAAAATCATACAATTACTACATATCTCGGGGCAGATTACAAAGAGTCTGCATGATACTCTTGAGCCAAAGTGAGCAATAAGTTGTAAAATGGGAAAGAACACTGTCAAAAACAATGAAAGCTTGTTTTATAATTCTGGAAACAATCTATCCATTTCCACCTGAGACAGGAGGTATAGCAACCTTGCACTTACACTCATGTGAAGTACTTCAATGGACTAAGGAGCTGCCGGCCCATTGAGGAGATACAGGAACTCTCATTGAGCTGATAGGTGAAGGGCTTTGCTTGCTGCCCCACGCCCCCCCCCATACACACATACACACATCTGAGACATACACACATCTGAGTCCAGAGGTGACTGTTCCATCTATTTCCATTATATATATATATATATATATATATATATATATATATATATATATATATATATATATATATTCCTTAGGAGGCAAAAAATATTTATCACTCATGATATTACCTAAGGCAGGTCACATCTGGAGATACCTATCACTGCTAGTAGCCAAACTAAAACAGTGAACAAGCAAAAGGTCTGGACATGGAGATTTATAAGGATCTGCTAAAAATAAAAAAGAAATACTTATATTCATAGATTATTTTCTAACATGTTTGTACACATTTTACATTGTAATGTATTTAATAATCTTATTTTATCTCTAAAAAAGGTAAAAGATAATTAATTGATATAGGTGAGATAGAACCATGTTTTTTCTTATGAGGACTTTGGCTTTTAGCCAATACCAGGGCCAGAAATAAAGCAAGATCAATGAAATTGTAGACAATGAACTTCAGAATTAGTTTCTTGAGTCTACACAGACATTAGTATTTGCCCAATGTAGGAGCTGAAGTTGACATCCCAACTCCATAGAACTCAGCAGGCTTGTTTTATTGAAAACTTCACTATCCTGCCACATTCTACCCTCCTGTCTATTATCTGCTTTACCTCCATGATCAATGGGCAGCTGATCATTGCACAAATCTTAGTATTTGGATCATGTAGTATACCCTGAAGCAAAAAGCCTTTTGATATCACTCTACCTGGGAAACCCTACCTAACCCTAACCTTTAGCCTCTAAACCACCTTCTCCATTTTCACTCACCTCCTGCAGGGTAACCACTGCTCCCTTTGGACCACGTGTCTAATGTTCACCATAGCGCACACAGGTGAATTAAGTTCCTATGCTTCTTTCTCATGGCACTGTGCTTTCCTAGAAGAGACCACTCTGACTCCCTTTACTTCTCAGCCCCTACTGCAATGTCAGCATACAGAAACAGATCAACATCTCTTAAAGAATGCAAAGACAAGATTCTAGCTGACAGGCTATCGTGATAGTCCAGTCTTCCTAATTCAGAAGGTGGAACTAAGGAGGGGTGAAAATTTAAAATCATTAATCTACAATAGGTTCAATTATGTGAGTGGCTAATTGTAGGATGGAGAGATAATAAGAACTGGATGATGATTATAGCAATATTTTCTAGTTAAAAAGGCAGAATAGAGAGGCTATTACAAACATGGAAAGAACAGAAGTAAAAAGAGCGTGAATTTGGCTTCAGGCTTTTAAACATGATAGGCAGATGATGTCCATTAGCATAAGGTTAGCAGATAGTTGTTTATTCAGAGCTGAAGCCTTCAAAAGGGCTATAGACTTTAAGGGCACAGAAGTGGAAAGTACACACTGGAGGACCTTGAAGAGACACTGAGAAGTGTAGCAACAACTAGGCTCAGGGTACTTACTACCTGATGTAAAATATGAAGGTCTGGGGAGAAGGAAGGCAAAAGATAAGCTAAGAAACCAGAGGACCAAAGTTGTATGAGGTTGAGTCCAAACCAGAGAAGGACCATAGAGCCCTCATCATGATGACCTCCATGAACACAGCTTTCCCAGCCAATGGGGCAGAATGCAGAAGAGCCACAGAGCAGGTGAAGACACTGAAGGTGGTTCTCCCTCAGTGTCAGTTGTAACCAACATGGGCAGTGTGGCTTTAAGTTACCTGACTTGTCACCTCTACTCTCTCCTCATTGAGAATCATCGGTACAGTCTAGCTTTATTTAAAGCTCCTACTGATCAAAGCTACTAGTTTTTGCTTCTTTAATAAGTTAACAGTGGGTGGGTAGGGAAGCAGGGCTGGAGAGGGTATAGGGAACTTTCGGGATAGCATTTGAAATGTAAATAAAGAAAATATCTAATTAAAAAATGTGACTGTAAAAAAATAAATAAAACCTGAAAAAAAAAAAAAAAAGTTAACAGTGGGGCCCAGAGAGATGGCTCAGTGGTTAAGAGTACCGACTGCTCTTCCAGAGTTCCTAATTTCAATTCCCAGCAACCACATGGTGGCTCACAACCATCTGTAATGGGATCTGATGCCCTCTTCTAGTGTAGCTAAAGTCAGCAACAGTGTACTCACATACATAAAACACAAACACACAGGATCTATGTATACTCTTGAGATTGAGCTGGGGAAATAGTTTGAGAGTTCATCTTTACTCTTATTAAGTATGTCACAGTTCTTATGAATCAACTGTTAGTGTTTTGTTTTGTTTTTCCTAGAAAGGCCATAAAAAGAAAATCTTAAAAGGTCCCTTCCTAGCCGGGTGTGGTGGCACACTCCTTTAATCCCAGCACTCGGGAGGGGAGGCAGGCGGATTTCTGAGTTCGAGGCCAGCCTGGTCTACAAAGTGAGTTCCAGGACAGCCAGGGCTACACAGAGAAACCCTGTCTCGAAAAACAAAACAAAACAAAACAAAACAAAACAAAACAAAAAAATCCCAACAAAGACTATCACTAAACTTTATAAAGCCTGTATGTGCCTACTGCTCAGAGCTGAGATCAGAATCTGACCGTGACTCTTTACACTTGAAGTCATTATTTCCTATGACTTTCTCCTGTCAATGAAGATCATGGGCTGTTGACCAGAGTGGTAAGTAGAGGATTGACATGTCTCCATATTTATCGACAAATACATTTTATGATGTCATTCACTATTTATGAGCAAAGAGGTCTGTGGCTTTTAGACCTTGCCAATGAAGTCTCATGGCTCTTTTTACCTAGTGTCATATCTATCTTGGCGGACTCATTCCATTATGTTTACCACTGAAGACTTGTGTGTTTTGATTTGGTAATAGTTGATGTCATCTTAAGTTTATCTCAGACTATGTCATTTTAAGCATCTCCTCCAAAGCAGGTTTGGAAAGATAAAGTAACATCCAATTAAATATGGAGATAAAATATATTGACTAAATAATATATTTTATTGGAGATAAAATATATTAACTAAATAAAATATCCAGTGTCATTTCAATCTGTCAGTGACTTCCTAGAAATTACAGATGATGAATTTCTGCATAGGAGGTGAGTCCTTCTTGGTGGAAACAAGAAAAACCCTAGAGAATCTAAAGGAGCTGGAGACAGGTTTGGCTCACAGTAATCACACACAAGGTGAGTATTGCCAAAAAGCAAAAGTAGTCCACGTGAAACCTACTTAGATGGGTCACTTATGTGGCTTTTTTCCATATTGCTTTGTATGCTTGTTAGCTAGCATCTCCCTGCTAAAACTTAAGCTGCAGGAGGAACCTCTGCTTTGTTTCCTGCCATGTCTCAAGCACCCACAATACTCTCGGGCATTCTAACTGACCCACAAGTATTTGTTATGAGAGTGAGTAGTTCTTCTAAGCACTCCCATTTTCTAGGGGTTTTACATTTTCCTACCCAGAAGACACTCTTTAGAACTTCCTGTTCTTGCCACTGTCACCCTCTGCTTCCTCGAAGTGCATCTGTTCTTCCACTCCCTGACTTCCGCAAATCATAATCTATCTTCTGCTCTCCTGCTTCAGGAAGAGAGTTCTCCATGTAGCCATTCATTCTCCTCCCAGGAAGTGAGTGGGAGAAAATGGGCAGGTAGTTCTCAAGGTCTGGCTTTTGTTTGTTTGTTTTCTTTTATCTTTTTGTATTGTTCATCCAATTTTATGTATTGTCTCGGGGTTTACTTAAGCTTTATGGATAATGTCCATCTGATCTGCCTCTTTACAAAACAAATGCCAAGGCTACAACCTTGTTCTGAAAGAGATAAGAAGTGTGTTGGCTGTTCACACCACTCCATGAGCAAGGAAGGCTTTCCCGCTTTCCCTGCCCTGGACTCCCTTTGTAAATTTTGTATACCTTGTAAACTTTGTATACTTTGTAAACCCTCAAGGCAGAAAGGTAGCCAGGCTCTCACACACACACACACCCCCACCCCAGCTCAAGCAGCCAGGCCCCGGCCCCTCCCTGACCTCCCTAACTGGTATAACAACGCTGTTTCCAGCCTCTGTAACTGTCTCAAAAGTTATCTCCAGCCCCTCAATAGGACCCTCCTGAGATTATGCTAATTTTAAATGAAAAGTCTGAACAAAAGCTGCCTGAATCCTTGAATAGGGAAACTCACCAATCCCTGAGATTTCTCCAAGCTCAGGACTTGAAATCCCACCAATCCTCACCTTAGAAATGGCTGTCCTACCAGACAAGGCTGCCCACTTTCTCCCTACCTATTCAATATAGTACTTGAAGTCCTAGCCAGAGCGATTCGACAACAAAAGGAGGTCAAGGGGATACAAATTGGAAAGGAAGAACTCAAATTATCACTATTTGCAGATGATATGATAGTATATATAAGTGACCCCAAAAACTCCACCAGAGAACTCCTAAACCTGATA
>LR753305.1:4681531-4725945 GCA_902729485.2 Mus minutoides | reverse complement strand
CATTGAAAGAGTTAAAGAGAGCATTTGTGAAGCTGAATCCAAAGGATGGACCCAACGACTGCGGCTGCCAGGGATCCATCCCACAATCAGTCACCAAACATAGACACTATAGCATATGCCAGCAAGATGGTGCTGAAAGGGCCCGGATATAGCTGTCTCGGGGGAAAATATACCAATGCCTGGCAAACATGGAGGTGGAGGCTCACGGTCAGCTAATAGATGGAACACAGGGTTCCCAAGGAAGAAGGAGCTAGAGAAAGTACCCAAGGAGCTGAAGGGGTCTTCAACCCTATAGCTGGAAAAATAACCATGAACTAACTAGTACCCCCTGGGCTCGTGTCTCTAGCTGCATATATAGAAGAGGATGGCCTAGTTGGCCATCAGTGGGAAGAGAGGCCCCTTGGTTATGCAGACTTTATATGCCCCAATACAGGGGAACGCCGGGGCCAAGGGGTGGGAGTAGATGGGTAGGGGAGCAGGGCCGGGAGCGGGGAGGGTATAGGGAACTTTCTGGATAACACTTGAAATGTAAATGAAGAAAATATGTAATAAAAGTTGAAAAAAAAAAAAAAGAAATGGCTGTCCTAGACAGCTCTGTCTCCTAAGAAACCCTATATGAGCCTGGACCTTTGTCCAATTTCCTGCTGTCCACTCCCTCCAGAGAACAGAGGCTCTCATCTCTCCACACCCTGAACCTTCCAATAAATCTCTCTGAGATTTGCTGCCTGGTGTGACTCTCTCATTGGAAGAAGACAAGAAATGATGAAGAGAAGAAGGGAAGGAGCATGGCTGAGACTTCTGAGCACCTCAGCTCCCTTCATGAGAGCTGCAATGCCTTTCCTAAGGAGGCCCCCGTATCTCAGGATGCCCTTCCACTGGGACACATCCCACCTCAGAGCTGTATAGTTCTTGGGCTTCTGAGTCCCAAGACACGCAGGACATCTTCCAATCTGAGCTACAATCTTGTTCTGAAAAAAGATAAGTGGTGAAGCCATACATTTATCATCCCATGACTTGTCACCAAAACATTGGCTGGTAAAATCATAATGGCTCCAGGGTTGCACTACAGACATGCTGGAGGAAAGGAACTTCCATTTTTGTACATAGGAAAAAAAAAACCCACTGTTGATGGCTATAGAGAACAATACCAAGATCTTTTTTGAAGAGACCCCTACATGAGGATGGGGTTGGGTCCAACTCCATCCTCCATGATGCTTCTTCTGAGCTTCTCCCAGGCCAGGATAGAACATACAGAGATTCTAGAGCTTTACTGCCTCAGTCAAGGTGGAACCCCTAACACTTCTAGATCTAAAAGCTCACTTGCACCCCCTGTTTCTGCCTCCCTTGGGGAGTTCTCTCCATAAATCTCATCCATATAAAATCCCATCTTGTCATCATTTTCTTGGAGAATGTGACTGTATGCCTCTAACCGTTGACTATGTCACAAATTGTCAAGGAGGGATACTAAAGAAAGACACTGTGGATGAAGGTGTCACTTTCTAAAAGCCTCATTGCAAACAGGCTTCAAATATTGGTATCAAATGCAGGTTCTGGTCACATAGTGGATGGATGCAGGAGGCTGATCTGTTCACAGGAGCAGGGTGTCTTCAATCCTTTGGCTAAGTGAGTATTATATTGAGTGTGAATTCCATCAAAGATCTTAAGCTTTCTTTTTATCATCTTCATCTGCAAAATTGTCAGCAATGATGGCTAATATGTGGCTTAACAAGATGGAGCTCAAGTGACGGTAAAGTGAGCCTTCATTAAAGAAGATACTTTACACAATAACAATCATGCCTTCATTTTCCACCCCAAACTCAGTGAATACTAATGACCTTTGAAGTTCTGCTAATTAAACCTGTGTGGCATTAAGATAATGAATATCTTCATCCAATAGTGCGCTTTGCGAGAAGCCCTGCCCCAATAGAAAAACTCACTACAGAGAAATCAGTAGGCAAAGCCTTCAGACCAGGCACTAGCTCTTGGTAGTAGATGTTTTCCTTTTTGGCCTAGACAGCACTCTGAGCTAACCCTCAGGGATCTGGCCAGAAGGCACCTCCAGCAGCTGTTCTCAAGGAGAAGGCCTATGTCAGCACCATTTATATCAAGTACACTCAGAATGTCTGTGTCAGCAGCCTAACCACTGGCATGTCAGTGTCTCTATTTTACACCCCCTAAAATGTGTGCCATTTAATTAGACTACAGCCAGGGAATGGTTTGTTGATGGCTCAACCTGGAAGTAATGGCTTCCTAAGGGAGACATCTCTGCCTCACCATGGGGAATCATCTAATATTTTTCTTCGAAACGCCAAGCTCTCATGGTGTTCTTCCTCTAGGAGACTACACTCAAAAAGCAATAACTTTACCCCCTGAATCTAGTGGAATATTTATGGTGAACTCGGATCAATAATTTGTCTGGACACCTGCAGACTCCTGTGCTCTGCAAATACCAAGTGCTCTATGTTCTTCCCCAAGCAGGTTGTCTTGTTTCTCTGCTCCATATAAATGGGGGACAGGAAGTTTCCACAGAGAGCACTAACTGAATGACAGATTGTCTTACAATCTGAGCGATGCTGGCTTGAGGAGGCCTCAGAGGGGACAGCAAATTTCTCTGAAGGCAGAGTAGATCATTAAGCCCCCAAATGCTTAACATTTTCAAAACTTTGTCCTTTTTCCCCTAAAGTATTGAGTTTATTTGAACCATTTCTTGGCTAAAAAAAAAAAAAAAAAAAAAAAATTCCTTCTCACATTCTCACTTCTTCAGGGCCAAGCTAGGCTAAATGATGTTTTAAAGAAAGAATGGTTCAATTTCATTCTCAAAAAACTCTTAAAGATTTTGCTGTGTAGGAGTGAGACAACAATGTATCTGTGGAAGAATTCTAGCCAGTTAGGTTTGGAAGATAAAGAATCATCTGAAGCTCTTCCTGTGAGGAGCTGGATGCTAGGAATAAACATCAGAAGAGAGTTAAAACTGAGCTAAGACTTTTGAAGCAGAAATCACAAGTTTCTTTATGATGGTGACAACCGGATACTAACTTCTAACAAAACAGAGTTGGTGCCTTCAGAGAAGTTCCTCTCTGACCAGTAACCAAGTCCCTTACATCTCAGTATCTCCTGGAACCTCCTTTTTCTAAAAGGAACATATTTTACATTATGAATCAAAATGCATATACTGGAATGCAGGAATAGAGTTACATGTATACACATAACACACCCTACTCCCAGAGAGAGGGAGGGAGGGACCAAGGGATGGAAGAGATGGAAGGAAGGAGGAAGGGAGAGAAGGAAGGAGGGAGAGAAGGAAGGAGGGAAAAAAAGAAGACAGGAGAGAAAGAGAGAAAGGGGGCTTTTAAAACATATTTTTCCTTCTTTTTTTTCCTCTTGTTTTATTATATCTTGACAGGGTCTCAATATATATCCCATAGTGGCCCTGACCTTGATATCCTCCTGCCTCAACGTACCTAGTGCTAGGATTACAGGATTGGCACCATCATGCCTCATTAAATCACTATTGCTTGTTGCAATAATTTTATGGGGTAGTCCTCCAGGGCAAAATGATTGCTATAATGAGTTATGCCAAATCAGAATTCTCAACTGTTAATGGAGAAGTTCCCACATTAGGGTCTTGACAGAGATTTAAAAAAATGTAATGGTTAGTGTGGGACCAATATTACCAGGCAATAGCTCCCATAATCCTACTAGCTCTTATAAAAAAAAAAAAAGGGATAAAAGATATATATATTTTTAGTGCTACCAATATCTTTTCATCATTTTAAAGATAGGCGTTTAGAGATACCATTCTGAAACAGCCAGAGTTCTGGACAGGGGGGCCTGGTTAGGAAATATTAGGTGTCATGTGCTACTTTGTTAACACAGGAAAATAAATTTTACTTGAACATCATCTTTTTGAAGGTTCACAAATTGCTTTACTGCTGTCACGACAGAGCCACTCTTCAGTTCACTTTGAAGAATTATGAAAGACACACATGCACACACACACACAAAGTCTGAAGATGAAAAAGTGGAATGTTTCTCTTTCCCAATAAAAAGGGAAAGGGGAGCATCCTAGGAAGTTACAGGCTGCTAGTTGAGTTTACACATTCCAGAGCAAATGATCAAACAAGTCATTGCCAGGCCTCCTGAGGGGCAGGCAGTGTGAGAGCATCATGTTAACTAGAACGATGAAGAGACTTATAATAATCCTGAGAGATTTTTAACACCAATGGATTTCTAAATCTATTGCACTGAATAAGTATCATGGTACTCTGAACATGGGCGGAACCTCACATCTTCCAGAGATACCCTATGCAATTCTGAGTAATCACACTTTCATTTGTTGGATTCTTAGGCTTGTTATACTTGTCTGGATCCCCAGAAATATGACAAGCTTAAACCTGGGCTTTGAAACGTCTGTAGTCAATGTCACTTAGAGATGTTTTACTCGTGGGTTCCCTACCTGCTGTGATCCATGCTTTGATAGAGACTGTGGAAATCTGGGCCACAAAATCCTGTCTTCCTTGTCTATTACTGATTGCTGTAGATCTGCATAATTCATTCCAGCTTAGTTGGAGTGAATTAGTTGACCAAATTCCCTCCAGAACACCAAATGAAAAGGCGGAAGGCTCTTTTCTGGTTTTCCAGGCTTGAACAGCCATGAACAGCAAAGTCTCTCAGTGTCACCTTGAACTAGGCAGGGCTGGAAGTCAACCAGATGCCTCAAAAGGCTATAAGGCCCGGGCCTATGGTGTCACATTAGGACCCTGTGACCAGACTCTGATTTTACAAAGTGACCCCATGAGGGAGTTACTTTTGCTAACTGGCACTGTATTTCTTCTGTGGGATTTTAGGAGACTGGGCTGTCAGAATAATGCCAACACACAGAGTAGGAGCTCTACACACCCTATGGGTTCTTGTTGAACAAAGTTATCAGTGCTAACACTGTACACTTACTTTTTGAAACTTGTATAGCACTTTATAAATATAATATACACACCTATGTTATAAACTTAAATGGCATTCACAATGGACAAATTTCTTATTATAGGTCACAGTAGAGAGAACTTCCTTTAATAAATTAGGTATACCTAAAAACAGGTGAATAAATATCAAAACCAGTATTGAAAAAATGGCAGCAGCAACATAGAAGTCCCCATTCAGCATTAAGGTTTCACTGTTTCAGTGACAGCTGTCACTTCGACCTGGTAGGTGTAAAGGGGGAGGAAACCATCTATAACGAAATGTTTTTTTGTAACTGTTTATGCTGTTTTGGATCCACTCACCAGACAGCAGAGCAGACACTGGGCAGAGTCAGAAACTCCCAGCTTGAGTTGAGCACAGAAGTCGCACTGAAGACAGGTGTTGTAGGGACTAAAGTAGTAGAATAAACTCCGTTTTGTTTTTAAGACTCCATTCTAAGTTAACCTGCCCTTAGAGAGGCATGGCCCCCACCCCTGAGGTGGCAGTTGCAAAATAGACACAGCAGCTGCAGCTACCTGATAACAAGAGAGTGTGCTAAGAAAACCTAACTCTTTCCCAGGTCAAGTTGCTGGTTTTTGATGTAACTCTCCTTTCGTTTGACCAGCTAGCGTAAAGGCCAACATTCCTTTTACCCTCTTACCCTCTCATGTAATGCCAAAGCTTGGAAACCCCCACTTGCATTTCTTTTTTTTTTTTTATAAAGCCCCTTCCCCTAGACCTCTGGGCCTCTCTCCTATCCTGGTGCATCAGGAAGGTTGGTGGCCAGACCTCGAGCTTGAATAAAGACTCTCTCTTATGCTTGCATCGGAGTTGTGGACCCTGGCAGTCTCTTTGGGCTTTTCACGATCTGGGCATACCATTGTGTAAGTGCATCTTTCAAACTCAGCCCACCACAGTGTCATCTTAGGTCCTCCCCAGCCGTCTAAGTCTAAACCTTAATGCAACTTCTCAGAGCGCGGCCCTCACATCTCATCATTTCTGCCTCACCCACCATCCTCCACTGGCTTTATTCTGTTACACATGAGTGATCAATAGTTAATCCTATCATTTTATAACCTAAATAAAAGATTTCACCCTGTATGAGGAACAAGGTAAGTCAAGAAAAATAAATAAATAAATAAATAAATAAATAGACATTGCTAACATTTATGCGTGACCCTTGAACATGCCAGGTGAAGTTTAAAATCTTCTTTAATCCACTCAGTCAGTCAATCAATCGTGTTAAGTCAACACATTAGTCCTGCCAGCGCCTGCTCAAGCTTGAAGAATCAAACTCTGTGATTCCAGCTAAAAAGAACGTTTTTGTGCTGGAATAACTGTCAATTAACTCATGACTCCCTACCCCCAACCTCAGTTTATGGGAGCTCATTAAAACAGGATCCCTTCCTCTTTAATATCCACCCACAATTTACCATCAGCTATTTCACTTGCAATTAAAGGTTACTCTTCGTAATAAAGTTTCTCAACACGTGCTCCCCCCCATGCCCCTGCTTATTTTAAGAGTGGAGTGATTAGGAACAAGGAGAAAATAAGCTTCTTCATCACATTTTATCCCTTTTCTTGCTATTTTTTTCTCCTCTGAGACATCATAGGTTTTTGATGTTCATGCCGCCTGTGCATGTCTGTGACATCCATCACTGAGAGCATTACCTGCCAGAACAAAGCCACTGCGGAGGAGGGAGAGCCATTGCTAGCCAAATCCCTTTGTGTCAGAATGAGCAATGGTGGTCAGAGGTTGCAGAAGAACCCAGGACCTGTGGGATTCTGGGATGCTTTATCTAGATTGGCATTGTGCAAATCTCTGGATTGGGTATTTTCTTTAAACATTTTTGATATTCAACATAAGCCACAATTCCATTTTTTTTTAAGATTTATTTTATTTATTATATGTAAGTACACTGTAGCTGTCTTCAGACACTCCAGAAGAGGGCGCCAGATCTCGTTACGGATGGTTGTGAGCCACCATGTGGATGCTGGGATTTAAACTTATCACCTTCGGAAGAGCAGTCGGGTGCTCTTACCCGCTGAGCCATCTCACCAGCCCCACAATTCCATTTTTAAGGCTAAGTCATTCAACATACCAAGTTCCTCGACTAAGAGTATTTTTTTAAAGTATTTTGCTATCTCTGGTTTGATGGGCAAACAATAATTTGGCTTTTACTTCTGAGGTCACCGAATGCCCTGAGATAGAATAACAGCTCTGCAAGGAAATGGTATGAGGAATGGAAAATTGCAAGCATTATCTGGCCATTGACAGTTGTTTGAGTATTGCTGGGTTCTCTGCTACATGTATTATAAAGTTCTGTGAGGTCCTACATGGTTTGTCTCTTATTCTACTGTTGTTTAGTTGTTCTTTAAACACACATACATGAACATACATGTACCTATACATCATGGGACACATGAGACAGAATGTGTATTATCCATCCTGGTTACTGTTACTGTTCATTCACAGTAATATGCTCTGTTGCTGTGCATATGAGTGGGGAGGTTCATGTGGAGAAAAATCATTTGGCCAGAGTTTAACAATTAGATCTACTTTCATGTTGAGTTGCAGGCACTATCTCCAAATAATACACAGCATAGAGTCTCATAAATATTCTCAGAAGACATTCATCATTCATGGTATTTTCAATGAGTCCTATTGCTTATTGAAAATAAGGTCCTTGTGGGGCTGGAGAGATGGCTCAGCAGTTAAGAGCACTGTCTGCTCTTCCAGAGCTTTTTGGGATCAATTCCCAGCAACCGCATGGTGGCTCCCAACCATTTATAATGTGATCTGATGTCCTCTTCTGCCATGCAGGTGTATATGCAGATATAGCACTCATATACATAAAATAAATAAATTAAGAAAAAAAGAAAACGAAAATAAGCCTCTTGAGTCAAGCGTTGGTGGCTCAAGTCTTTAATCCCACTACTTGGGAGACAGAGCAGACAATAGCCAGGGGTACACAGAGAAACCCTGTATCAAAAAACAAACAGCAGGCCAGTGGTAACACACGCCTTTAATCCCAGCACTCGGGAGACAGAGCAGACAACAGCCAGGGATACACAGAGAAACCCTGTATCAAAAAACAAACAGCAGGCCAGTGGTAACACGCCTTTAATCCCAGCACTTGGGAGGCAGAAGCAGGCAGATTTCTGAGTTCGAGGCCAGCCTGGTCTACAGAGTGAGTTCCAAGACAGCCAGGGTTGTACAGAGAAACCCTGTCTTGACCCCTCTCCCCCCCAAAAAAAAACCAAACAAACAAACAAACAAACAAACAAACATATAAAAATCCTTTGGTGACCTGTGATCAGCATCTGGTATATATGAATGGTCTTGATGTAAACATTTAAAATGTGCAACAATTATACAATAATTCTCAAGAACTCTGTGTTATTTCTTCAGTATTTAATACCTGGAGCCCTAGACAACTGGAAGTAGCAAACATTTCTATTACTAAATCCTTTACCTTTTGTTGTTCTAAGCAGCAGATCCAATTCATCTCTGCCTTTGCTCCCATGTCTTTACCATCATGCTGAAGTACATCCAGGTGCCTGTCCCTCCCACACACAATGAAAACCCAAAGGCAGGATGCTGCCCATTAAATCCTGGGCACCAGAGAAATGAGTGCTTCACATGCACGATCTCAAAGGCTAGCCAACACGGAGAACACAGTGACCACACGCCTAGCAGGCGTAGCTCAGAGCCAACACGGAGAACACAGTGACCACACGCCTAGCAGGCGTAGCTCAGAGCCAACACGGAGAACACAGTGACCACACGCCTAGCAGGCGTAGCTCAGAGCCAACACGGAGAACACAGTGGCCACACGCCTAGCAGGCGTAGCTCAGAGCCAACACGGAGAACACAGTGGCCACACGCCTAGCAGGCGTAGCTCAGAGCCAACACGGAGAACACAGTGACCACACGCCTAGCAGGCGTCTCAGAGCCAACACGGAGAACACAGTGGCCACACGCCTAGCAGGCGTAGCTCAGAGCCAACACGGAGAACACAGTGACCACACGCCTAGCAGGCGTAGCTCAGAGCCTTTGAGTGCTTTGTTTACCCCTTTGAGATGTTTGCTCCTCAAGCCTCCTATCTGATTCCCAAATCTTACTGCTAATTTTACCAATCACCATAAGCATGCAATTCTGTTACTTCTAAAAGCAAGAGTGGCAAAAATGAATATTTAATTTTTGCTGAATATATTCTGAGAAATTTTGGAAAACTCCATGATGCAAAATCATAACACCAAACAAGCCTATCAAACGGTCCACAAGAAATGGCACTGTAAATCTGAGGAGAAGATATATATTTTTAATTGGATATTTTTTCTTTTTTATTAGACATTTTCTTCATTTACATTTCAAATGCTCCACCCTGCTCCCCAACCCACCCACTCCCACTTCCAGGCCCTGGCATTCCCCTGTACTGGGGCATATGATCTTCACAAGACCAAGTGCCTCTCCTCCCAAGTCCTCCCAATGATGGCCAACTATGTCATCCACTGCTACATATGCAACCAAAGACACAGTTCTGGGGGTGGTGGGGGTGGTACTGGTTAGTTCATGTCATTGTTTAATTGGGTATTTTATTTATTTACATTTCAAATGTTATCCCCTTTCCCATTTTCCTCTCTGCAAACCCCCTATTTCACCCCACCTTACCCTGCTTCTATGAGGGTGCTCTAGCATTTGAGGAGAAAATCTTAAACATCTAGAAAGGTTTTCTGTAGAGGTTGGATACAAATGCCTTTAAGTCTTGAATCCATCTTCAAGTTTGGAGCTAAGACGAAAGGATGGACCATCCAGAGACTAACCCACCCAGGGATCCATCCCATAATTAGCCACCCAACGCAGACACTATTGCACATGCCAGCAAGATTTTGCTGAAAGGACCCTGATATAGCTGTCTTGTGTGAGGGTAGGCCAGTGCCTGGCAAATACAGAAGTGGATGCTCACAGTCATCTATTGGATGTAACACAGGGCCCCTAATGGAGGAGCTAGAGAAAGTACCCAAGGAGCTGAAAGGGTCTGCAACCCTATAGGTGGAACAACAATATTAATTAACCAGTACCCCCAGAGCTCATGTCTCTAGCTGCATATGTAGCAGAAGATGGCCTAGTTGGTCATCATTGGGAAGAGAGGCCCCTTGGTCTTGCAAACTTTATATGCCCCAGTACAGGGGAACGCCAGGGCCAAGAAGTGGGAGTGGGTGGGTAGGAGAGCAGGGGTATAGAGGACTTTTGGGATAGCATTTGAAATGTAAATGAAGAAAATATCTAATAAAAATTGAAAAAAAAAAAAAGGAAGGAAATCAGAGCAGAGTTTGGAATCAAATGGCTCTCCAAACAAAAGTAGAAATTGTTTCACATTAAAAGATTAGCAAGCAAAAAGTATAATTGACTGTTCAGGAACACCGACTTTTAAACTTCCCATAGATGACGTACAAAGCAAAATATAACACATTCTTGATAAAAAGAACTTTTTGCAAGCTTTGTCCCGGTCCCTAGCTTCTCCACTCTCCCTGTTAACATTTCATTGCTGTATTAAAACACTAACAAAACTAATTCAGGGAGGAAAAAGCATATTTTATTTGACTTACTGGTTAAAGTCCATCATCCAGGGAAGCCAAGGCAGGAACTCAAGGGAGGAATCTGTAGGCAGGGACTAAATCAGAGGCTGGGAGGGGGTGTTTGGGGGGATAAGGGGTGGGAGATGGAGGGGTATTCTGCTTCCTGACTTACTCTCCACGTTTACTCAACTTGCTTTCTTATGTAGCCTGAGGCCACCTACCCATGGATGCTCCCATCCACAGTCCCATCCACAGTCCTTCCGGTATCAACAGTAAATCAAGGAAATGTTACACAGACATGCCCACAGGCCAATCTGCAGGGAATTTCCCAACAGAGATTCTTTCTTTTCAGATGCCTCTAGTTTGTGTTGAGTTGACAAAAAAAAAAAAAAAAGAAAGAAAGAAAGAAAGAAAGAAAGAAAGAAAGAAAGAAAGAAAAGAAAAGAAATTAAAAAAAAAAATTAACCAACCAACACACCAAGAGCAGTTTAGCCAAAGAAGGCAAGTGGTCCCACCTTGATGCCAAAAGCACTGTGAAAAACCACATGGTCATGATTCACCTAAGAAAAGATCCTGAGTGTCAAGACAAAACCTATGGATTTTGGTCCTTCAATGTCACTCCTAAGACCAGTCACACAAATTCCATTCAAGTGTTGACCACACCAATAGCTTACTTCCTTTGTGCCCAAGTACCTACAAGTTGGGTTTCCAACACATTTTAACAGAAATATAACTATTTTTATATAGCAATATATTTTTAGACATGCCCTTATATTGGCTCCTGAGGACAGAAGAGTGAGCAAACAAAAGCATATCCCAGACCTTTCTAGAACTCGCAGTCCAATTCTTCAATGGCTGGAAGGGACTGTGAATATGACTTTTATATTTCACAGTAACATTTGTATTACAGTTCATTCATAGTGCATTAATCATGGTGGACAGACTCTACATGGGCATTAAAGGTAGAGTATTTTCAAGGAAATAGGCATAATCCTTCAGTGAACTGCCAGTGAGAATATGCCTTCCCAATGATACTCCTTGGTCATTGTCAAAGTCAGAATTTGGAAGCTGAGGTCCTATTCTCAATAGGTAAAGCTATTCCATATGATATTTGCTGAGTCAAATCTACCCCTACAACCTTATGCTTCTTTGCATTCCAGAATCCATTCTTGAGCAGGAGAGAAGAATGTGGATTCCCCCCACCCCCTGTTAATGATGCAGGAATAAAACACTCCCTGGGAAAGCCCCAGGAAAGGACTATACAAATCAGTATTGCCAGGCAAGTATTTCTTCCACTGGGGACATCCAGGCTGAAAGTTATTGGTCTGGCAGGAAAGTTCAGGAATGGACCCCAGTATCTTTAATTTTGTTGAAGGTTTTGTTTCAAATCATTTACAATAAAGGGTAAAATGAATTCTCATTCTTCAAGGGGGACAAAGAAAGGGGAGAATTTAAGATGTAGTTATTAAATGGCCCAGGAGAAATAAACTCATATCAAACGAAGCTGAGTCTGTTATTTCTGCAAAGCCTTTTCTTCCTCTGTTCCTTAAAGAGCAATCACACTGATCTGGAGGGACTTTATTTTTATCCTTTCTAGCTTAACTTCTGTTTATTGCAAATGAGGTTAATATCTTTCTTAAACTTGGGTTTCGTAACACAGCATTAGAACCTGCCAATTAACATCTTATTGGGATACCTGGGATGAAACAAAAGACCATTGGCTTGGGTTGCTCCTCTAAACCTCCATTTTCAAAAAGCTTTCAGTGTTAATTACCTCCCACAGCAAAGCGGCTTGTACTGGCCTCCTGATAACACCCGAGAGTGATGAAGGCTCGCTTAGACTTCATAGTCAAATCTAATTTCTCGTAGTTGCTGCTGGGAGTTAGACTGCCTTCATCAATTGAGTTCCTCAAGAAAATGAGGATCTCAGAAAGTAAACCTGAATTTATTAGAAGCAACCTTGCAATCAAAATTTCCAGCTATGGGGCTGGCTAATTCACTATCATTCACTATCATGCTACTCAGCAGTTTTAAGGATGCATTTTCCAGACTATATGGAGGTCTCTTCCCATTAGAGGGGAAAAATTGAATGGAACGCAATTCATACAATATTAATCACTTGCTCTACTTTACAGCTTAGTAATATAGTTATTTATTATGCCAGAGGCATTTCATGACCTTAACAGTGGGAAGACAGCGGCAGACAGGTGGACTGAATCTGTGCCACTGACAAGGGGTAGAACAAAAGCATCTCTCTGCAAGGCTACATTCCAAGGCCATGTGTGAGAGGAATGACCCTGGGATAAATTTTTTGCTTGATCCAGTGAAGAGTAATTGATGTCTAAATCAATCTCCAACCCATCTCCTGGAACAAATGAATAGCAAGAATTGTCATTAGATGAACATAGATCAACTAGCTGTCAATCACAAATCTATCTCTTTCCCAGATTAAATATACCCTTTCAAGTCTAATTATGTATTCTGGGTTTAACTCTTCACATATCAGCACAAGTTATCCTCTCAACCACACTACCTACATTTATTCACATGGGTAGATTCTTTTTTTTTTTTTTAAAGATTTATTTTTTATTTTATTTATAAGTAAGTACACTGTAGCTGTCTTCAGACACCCCAGAAGAGGGCGCCAGATCTCGTTACAGATGGTTGTGAGCCACCATGTGGATGCTGGGATTTGAACTTATCACCTTCGGAAGAGCAGTCGGGTGCTCTTACCTGCTGAGCCATCTCACCAGCCCACATGGGTAGATTCTTATCTGATTATGCAATTTTATAAACCTTATGCTATTTTATTTTTTCCTTCTAAATCCAATGCCAACTGGAATGCAGTAATGCTGTTTTGTCCAGGGTTCTGCTGTCCCCCATAGCGCCCGCTGCCATGGTAAATAAGAGGCAGTCACAGACGAGGAATCTGCCAATAAAGGTACACAAAGCTAACATTTCCCCTGATAGAAGGTTATAATACTGTCATTTTCCATGATCAGATGTGGACTGTTCAAAAAGAAAGGAAGCCACGCCATAAATAATTCAGAAGAGAAGACCTAAAAGTCATTTATATTTTACTTGGAGATGCATTAAGGCCAGCAGCATCTTTATAGAATGGTGCAAATATGAAAGCAGTCAACAAATGACAAGTCGCATGCTATGGTAAGTAAAAAGATGAAAAGGGCACTGGGACTTTTGTTGTGTCTGCTCAGCTTTCATCCCCAATCTTTACAGCATCTTAATGTCCTCCGGGGTAATTCCCTCCCCGTTTGGTGCACTCCAGTGGGAAAGCAAGCACAGACATTACTCCAGGCCCCTTTGTCAGATCTCCCTGTTACTGCTTGCAACACCTAAGTTCTGGTACCTCGATAAATCGTAGACAATCTTCCCTCTTTCCTGGGGCTTTGAATTGCAGAGCCCAGAAACACAGAGAACATTCCAGAACTGGCACTCACATATGGTGCTAAGAATTTCTAGATACTCACATTCCATGAGCATCAAACAGGTATCTTTTGGTCTAAGTTTGGTAATCAATTCATATATATGTATATATACATATGTATTTGATAAATATATTTAATATATTCAATACAATAATATATTATAATATATATATATATATATATTTAATGTACACACACATATATATACATTCAGAATTTTCTGTTGTTTGTGCCCTAACTACTTTTTGCTTCCATGACAGAAGTACATGAAAAGCCAGGGACCTATAGAAGCACCCTAGGGAACAATTTGTGAGTGTGGTAGACTGTCATGAGTAGAATCAAGGTTATTGAAGGCAGAAAACATTGTAGACTAGTTAGAGATAAGGAGTCAGGAAACAGGCTATACCAGGAATCACAGAGAGAAAGAGAGATGCCCTGGACTATGCATACCTGTTCAGTTGTCCTGAATCCCAGAGACAATATCCAGCCCTCCTTTTCAAGACAGCCAGCTATACGTTTTCCCTTGAATAATATCACCTTATTAAACTTTCCAAATCAGTGGTTCTCATGACCCTTTTCTGGGGTGAACAACCCTTTTCCAGAGGTCTCCTAAGACCATCAGAAAACAGGGATATTTACACAACTACTCATAACTGTAGCAAAACTGCAGTTATGAAGTAGCAATGAAAATAATTTTATGGTTTGGGGTCACCACAACATGAGGAACTGTATTAAGGGTGGCAGTATCTCTAAGTGCTTTGAAAATCTAAATATAGCAGTCAAAGTGTACACTATCAATTCAATGGCCTCCCTAAACATCTCAGTCTACTCTTTATTTAAATTTTCATACCTCTGAACTGGAGAGGTGTAATTTAATCAATATCTCATAGGGTTTAGATGAAGTTGTAAAATAATAATCCAATCTTAGTGCTCAGCAGATTGTCATGGTAACATAAATCTTGTCTGTCTCCTCAGATTGTTTCTACCTCTTACCATGCAGGCATTTGCGACTACTGGGAGCCCTCCTTGGTCACCTTGGGCCACTGAACTGAAGATCTAAGCAAACAGTGAGGATATAGGCGACTGAGATGGAGCTAATACCCTATTGAGTAATCTATGATTGTTGAGATAAGAGAGACCCAGGCAGATGAACAACCCTCTATTCTGTGTCTCTGCATTGCTCTCTAAAAGATAGGGATTTTGTTTCTTTCTTTCCCTGTTTGGGCTGTGTGGGTGAGAGAGGAGTGTTAAGAATTAAATCTGGTGCTCTGAATGTAATAAGCACTCAACAGCAGAACTAAACTCACAGCTCCAGTAGGTAACTTCAAACAACAAAATTAATGCTTCTTAAAATAGTTTAGTAATGCATATGCCAGCAGGATATTGCTGAAAGGACCCTGATATAGCTGTCTCCTGTGAGGCTTTGACAGTCCCTGACAAATACAGAAGTGGATGCTAACAATCATCTATAGGGCAGAACACAGGGTCCCCAATGTAAGGAGCTAGAGAGAGTACCCAAGAGCTGTAGGGGTCTGCAACCCTATAGATGGAATAACAATATGAACTAATCAGAACCCCTAGAGCTCATGTCTTTAGCTACATATGTATTAGAAGATGGCCTAGTTGGCCATTATTGGGGAAGAAAGGCCCTTGGTCTAGAAATGTTTATATGCCCCAGTTCAGGGGAATGCCAGGGCCAAGTAGTGGGAGTGGGTGGGTAGGGGAGCAGGGCGGGGGGAGGGTATAGGGGACTTATGGGATAACACTTGAAATGTAAATGAAGAAATTATCTAAAAATTAATTAATTAATTAATTAATTAATTAGTACAGTAACAAATGTAGTGATGGGACTTTCACACACACATACATACATACACATACCGATACACAAACAGACAAACACACAGACAGGCACATACACATACATACATTTGCATATACATATATATGAAAAATGTTTTTCAGATGGAACATTTGAAGAATGAAGTAATTTTTTTTGTTTGTTTGTTTGTTTGTTTGTTTGTTTTTTGGTTTTTCGAGACAGGGTTTCTCTGTGTAGCCCTGGCTATCCTGGAACTCACTTTGTAGACCAGGCTGGCCTCGAACTCAGAAATCCGCCTGCCTCTGCCTCCCGAGTGCTGGGATTAAAGGCGTGCGCCACCACGCCCGGCCGAAGTAATGTTTTAAGAACCGAACAATTAGTTTTTTTTTTTTTCTGTTGCCTGAGTCAACCAGGAAGTTTGAAGGCTGTTTATGTGTTTCTAGCTTACACAATGATGTTGAAAGTCTTGTTCTGTTAAAAACTCTCTGAGGGTTAATTGTTTAAACAAAAGGTACCTACATTCTTTGTCAGCTAAGTGGAGCTGAGAAAATCATTTAACCTTTTGGTGATGTTTCCTTTTTTAAACATAATAACATCTACTTCAAAGATTCAAAACTGAAGAAAAAAATAAAATAAAGACATCTACCAGGGTCATTGAACTGAAAATGTTCTCTATTGAGGATTTGTGTTGTTGTCCAATATAACAGCATGTTTGGCCCTCTCTCCAGAAACCAATGTCTCTCCCCACTCAATCAACTATGCTTTCTTCAGTGCCAAGCATTAAACAAACATTTTAAAATGTAGCCAGACTCTCTGCTCATCTAGATTCTTAAAAGCAAAACTCATTTCAGTAAACTTTCATTGGTGGTTGTTAGGAAGTGACGTGTCAGGGGCAGGCTTGTAACCTGAAGGTGCAGATTTGTTGGGGAATAACCTCAGAATTGTTGCTGGACACAGGCCTTGTTGGGGGAGGGATAACCTGGAATCTGGTGCTAGGAACCGACTTATTAGTTAACTTGAATTCAACCTTAGGTCAGGTTCTCTATGGAGTCTGAACCAAGAGATCTGGTCTCTCAACTACATAGCTAGCTGTATTTCTTGTATTTTCTCAATACCACAAATGCACATTCAACTACATAGCTAGCTGTATTTCTTGTATGTTCTCAATACCACAAATGCACATTCAACTACATAGCTAGCTGTATTTCTTGCAAATGTTCAAGTAGGTACGTGTTCATTACGTCACTCAACCGCACTTGCAAACACAGAACCACTTCCTAATTTCAGAAGACCACAGAGACTTTAGGCAATTCCTATGGTACAGATATGGTCTTTAGCCAGAGTGAAATCAAGGTTTTCAATCATTTTAACCATGTGGACCCACTGACTGGGTTTGCTTTGTCTGATCTACTCTGAGTATCTTGACTACAGCACTGCTAGTCAATTTAAAAGTCCAATATTTTCCGAGGCAAATATCCAGAATACTGGCTTCCAAAATATCTTTCACAGCAGGAACTCTGGCCTCAAAAGCTAATCCAGTATTCCTTTACTTACAGAAAGTTTGAAGATTGCTATATTGGCCTTAACTCCAGTGTTCTCTGCCAGTGCCATAGCGTAATTTTCAGGGCCTCAACAGACATTTTTTCTAGTTTTAACTAAATAGTCTCCCTGCCACAAGCCCATTCAGCAAGTGACGAGTGCCCCTTGAATAACACCTCTAAAGATGTCCTCAAACCAAACCACCTCTTTTCAGTCATGAGATTTGTTAGTTTCCCAGGTTTGTAGCCTTAGCTAATGTAGTCGATATTCCAGAGAATGACACATGGTCTTATTGAAATAGACCACCTGTACTTCCTTGTGCAACAACTTAGGATGCCTGCTTATGTATTTTATGTAAATGAAAGTACACTATAGCTGTCTTCAGACACATCAGAAGAGTGCATCAGATCCCATTACAGGAGGTTGTAAGCTACCATGTGGTTGCTGAGAATTGAACTCAGGACCTCTGGAAGAGCAGTCATGCTCTTAGCCACTGAGCCATCTCTCCACATCTGGGATCCTTGCTTTCTTACCTCCCCCTTGTTTCTCCTTTGCATTTCTAGAATCCACCTTGGAAACAGTTTTATATTTGTGTCCTCCACTGTCGCTCACAGAAAGCAGATGCAATCAGTCCTTTGTTCTCTCATGGTTACTCCTCAGCTCACTTACACACTTTAGAGGGACTTCCACTTAGCCTTCCATATTTGTTTCTTCCACAGAGTGTCCTTGACAGCAGAAGGGAAGAGACACAGTGGGAATGGGTGAGTGGAAGGAATTCATATTCATGTGCTGAGATGCAGGAAAGAAGACTTGAAAATCGGACGTGTCATTACTCGCTTGATTACGTTTTATAACTTGAGTGTTGGAAAATCTCCTGCAGGACTGTCAACCACCTGCAGCCAAGGGATGAGGAGGTTACCTGGCCTTGGGCTCTTACAATAGAGTTTAAGAAGGAAGGGGAACTTGTTGTAAGGAACCGTCTAACTGGAAGATCAGCTCAGATACCTTTTAGACTCCTGGTCTTGTGTAATAGTGGAGAAAATGGACTGCAAAACCTCCTTTGGAAATGGTGACTATTTGTTAAATACATACTGTTCCTTTTCCTTTTGATATAGAGCCTTGTTGGAGGCCTCAGGTATATTTTGTATCCCACCTATACTTTGTAAATAGGGCTTTCAAACTGTGTGTGTATGTGTGTGTGTGTGTATGTCTTACCTTCTTCTGTCATTGTGTGTGTGTGTGCACATGTGCATGTGTGAGAGAGAGAGACAGAGAGACAGAGAGAGAGTGTTTAAAGGCCTATCCTTGGTTTGTGTCAATACTCATCAGAGCTCATAATATTGCCCTCTCCTAGAAAACTATACCCCATGGTTCTAACAGGCAATAGTAGGATATGTTTGTCTCAGATGTAGCAAGAGTAGTTATTTTTATGTTCAATATGATTATTTTTATGATATGACATGAATGTTCAAAGTTGACAAAACAAATACATCATGTTATGGAGCATGCTAAGTGTCCTATATCCATGTCATGGAGCATGCTAACTTTCCTATGATCCTTGGGCTTTGTCCATCATGGCTGAGGATAGCCTCCTGCCCGTGCAGCCAAGAACACTTCTCCAGCATTTTCGACTATGTGAAAGCTCAGGTCCTGGCTGTTGCAGAGGAATGTGTAAGAGCCTGTATGCCAGTCTACAGATGGGGTGGGGTTTGAAATGCTGATGTTATGTGCTTTCCAGTTCACCACTGTGAACTTCGGTGTGCTCTACACCCAGCCTCTGCTGCTTAGAAAGTCCAATGCAAGCATTTCCTGTGACGATCACAACAGCTTTGTGACCTCCCAGTCCCCACCTTTGGTGTGCAAATAGTTGAAAATGATGAGCAGACATGGATATATTATAACAAAATGCATTTGTAAAAATAGATTTCTCATCCTGTTTGACATACATTATATATATATATATAAAATATATATATTATATATATAGATATGATATATGTATATATACATATATATCATATCTATATCTATATATCTATATATCATATATATAATATACATGGAAGAAATTAGTGTCTGAATGGCTACATAAAGCAGAAACACCCACAAATCACTTACTTTGAAACTACTTCTGCAAGAAAAATAAGCTTCATTTTCTCATGGTCATTGTCTTTTGGGGACACTTTTCAAAGCTTGATTTTCTGCCTAGCCAGTGCACATAAGTTGATACTGTTTGACCCTCTTAGGTCCAGGTTTAAGGTTGAGAACAGGGAGCATCAGGCTGCAACCATTTGAGATGAATGCTGATTCTTACTTCACCCCAGAAAGCTCTGTTCTTCCCTTCCTTTTGTTAGAGGAAAATAGATTCATTTTCTTGGTAGTCATTTGTCTTTAACTTGCCCTTTATTGACTTTTTTTTCTGAATCAGGTAAGCACATCTCCAGTCACCTGGGTACAATGTAGCACCCAGAGAAGGTGGTAGAGAGGCACCATGAGAAGATAGAGGTACTATTATATGGAGGGAGTAGAATTTAGTGGGGGTTGAGTTTCTAGTATCACTTCCAACCCTCTTCTGTGTCCCACTTTTGAAACAATTTTTAGCTGCAAATTAAAGTGTTCATTTGTCACAGTGTCATACTATGTCTTCCCACAACTTTGCTGTTTAAAGACTTGGACGATATAGAAACTGAAGAGTTATGTCTGCTCCACTACTATGGCTAGCACTTCCGGTTTATCTTGCAGCTTGGCTTGTGCTTGGACAGAGGTTAAGGAGAACATTCCGAATTCTGAGGATGGGATTCTGAAACCTCAGAATGAGGGGTGGTTCCAGTCATTTGTTTTGCCTGAAGGAGGAGACATAGTCATGAAAAACAAACCAATATTCGAGTTTGATATAAAAGTATAAGAAATGTTCTGAGACATGGAGAATAAAGAGAAAGAATTCTATGATGAAAGAAAATCTTGAAGGCTGTGGAATTACAGAATCATTTAAAGTTTGTGCTGCAGTTTTCTTGTTTGTGAACTTGGGAGGCTTTTCATAATTCTAAAAAATGGAGTATGTAGAAGTGAATCCATTTTCACATGCTTTAAATCCACTAGAGGAAAAGGTACTAGAATCTATAGCACAATTAATACATCAAAATTCTCTCAGCTTTACAATGTGTTTGTTTTCTTCTAGTACTTTCCTGGAAGAGTTATAGGATGCCAAGCATTACATGTGTTAAAGTACTTGCTTTTCTATCTGAACTTCTATTTACAAGGAAGAGCTTTTGAAAACATATTTATTTTAGTTTAAATGTCAACACAGCTAATTTAATTTTCCTTACTTGTTTTCACATTTCTGACTCTGACTTCTTTAATTTTTATTTCCCTCAATGAGTCACAAAGTTAATTTTCAATTTCAGCCATGATGAATCTTGCCATGTCAAATTCAGACTACACAATATTCATAGACTACCCTGTGCTGTTATTAAATGACTCACTGCTGAGTATTAACAAAGTAAACAGCTGTATTGCAGACACTTAGGAGTAGGCCAGAAGATCTGTTAATGGGATAGTCATACCATCTCAGATATTGTTGCTTCTTATGTTAAAA
This sequence comes from Mus minutoides, assembly GCA_902729485.2. NCBI lineage: Eukaryota > Metazoa > Chordata > Mammalia > Rodentia > Muridae > Mus > Mus minutoides. Next base: position 4,705,004 of record LR753305.1, on the reverse strand, counting down.
ATACAACAGGATAAACAAGTCACAAGAAATCTGCTTACATGGCCAGTTGGAAATGTCAAACCTTTACGACTAATTCTGGATGCCTGAGATTTCACGTGGTGAGTGCTGTAACCCCTTGTCAGGGGTCTTGTTGATCAGATTGTACAGGATTAAAGTCAAGGTTTAGATTGTATCCTGATGTTCCTTCATATGGAGCAAATGACAGCCCACTTACACAAACATAGTGAGGAACAAATCCATTGTCATTTTGAAGGTTGCATTTTGTAGGTTTATTTCTCAAGAGGAACTATATAACTCTATAATTCAGGCATGGCAAAAATAGCATGTAAACTCAAGCAATAAGAAACATCTTGCTCCTTATTGACTTCAAATAAGACAGAATCCACCTTTGCTCAAGGCCGCCAGGGAATAAAACTTCATTAAGTTATCAGTCCTCCCAGATCATGTCAGTACTCAGGAAGCCACACATGTAGGGGCAGGACAAAGTCTTCTCATTCCTAGGTTGCCACAGTCCCAGCGGATATACAACATGGTTCTCCTTCAAAACCTGTAATTCCTTAGAGTTCTGGTTTCTCTGCTCCACAGAACATGGAGGTACGAACTTGTTGGTAAGAATACTGCAGATGCCTCCCCTGTATGTGTACCAGGGAGTCATCCCTCAGAGGTCTTGCGAGTTGTGTGCTGGTATGCTTATGTACAGTGCAAAGGGTTAGTTTCTAGGGGTGATGAAATTTAAAGCCACTCTGAACTCTATCTGCCAGGCCCTGTTCCCTGGCATTAACTGACTGATTTTCTCCTGGATGAGGTACTATCTAATCAAATTATATGTACTGGGGTGAATCTGCCCAAAGGAGTGTCCTTCAGCTGGCTTTGGATACAGATTAGTGGCATTTGGCTGCCTGGAGACAATGCTGTCAAGCATTTAGATCTCTTACCTTTTGCTCATGATTTGAAAAGGCAATCTCTTTCTGTCTCTGTCTCTCTGTCTCTGTCTCTGTCTCTCTCCTTTCTCATGATGTTCTTATTCTTTCTTCTTTACTACAACCCCTAGAAAGGGGTCACTTTGAATTTTAGAACCCTACAAGAGAGTGCGAAGGTCTTTGGCTCCGAACTAATTTTCTTTTACCTAGCCAAGATCATACTCATTGAAATAATTACTAGAACCTAGCCACCACCTTGGATAAGGAGATAAACAGTCAGTATACCTTCTTCTTTAAGGAGCTAGGGATGGATACATTTTGTTTTTACCCCAGACTATTTGGTTTGCAGTTTACTTGGTGTTGGGGACAGGCAGACACTAACTAGTTGCAGGCTTAGAACACTCTGCTCTTCTCTCTCACCTTGGCACACAGGGTACACTGATTTCTGATGGGCTGGATTCCTGCCAGCGTTTCCCATATAGAGGTCTTTGGACGGGGTAAGCATAGCAGTCCCTCGCACACTGCTCCTGCCAGCTGAGCCTGTATACCTTCCAGCTGGATGGCCCAATACCAAAAGATTACCCTGCCAGTGCAGGTGTCTGCATGGGAAATGTTCTAGAAGCTTCAGAGCTTCCAGCAAACATAACTGGGGCTTTGAAAGAATGCAGTGAATGCAAGCGACCCCAAAGCATCGACATGATGGAGGAAGGACTTTAAAGGTATGGACAGAGTGCTCTCTCCGTACACCTGACGCTAGTTCAGCCTCCTTGCTCATGCGCATGCCCAGTTGGTCTCATTCTGCTTCTCAGAGGCCACAAATATAAGCTACAGTTCTGAAATATGAGCGCTCTCCACCTCCATCTGTAGCCCAGCCATAGTTCCCACCAGAGAGACCTTTGTTTCTGTTTCTGCATTAAAATCACAACCAGTTTCTTAGGCCTGATCCCTTTTTAACTAATTGGAAGGGGAAGCCTCTAGGGTTGGAGGTTATAAAAATGCAGTGCATCTGTCTACCCCAAAGCCACTGCCAGCAGAGAGCTTTACTGAAAGACCTCTCAAGAAGGTTCCCCCACACCGGTGATCAGGGCTTTAGGGCGCTCCTTCTCTGGCCTTGGATTGCAGAATTTCTGTCCTAGATGATAATTTGCAGAGTTCCACATTCCATAACTATGACACTCACTCTCTCTTTCACTTAAAGCCCCGCTGCAAGGGGTTCTCTCCCTTTTCAACCATAATGCATAATAACCAATGCTAGGGTCAGTGGTTTCTACTCTATATCCAAACTTCAATATTTCTGGACTCTGTCTAGTCTCTGTGCTCCGCTTACCATACATAGCGAACTCTCGTGCGTTCCCATGGGAGTGGTTTTATAACCTCCCTGTACTTTCTAATTTAATTTCATTATCCGAGGACAAAGACTGATGGCTTCCTCCACTCTCTGTAATTACACATCAGCTGTTTCATTCACAACTTGTGCAGGTCCAAGAAGTGCCCAGCACCTGGACAGCCATCTTTCACCCCATTCTCCATTTTTTTTTCCTAATAGCCTTTGGTGTTATCAATGTAGAGATCTTAGACATACTTTGTGTCATTTATCCCTAATCAGTTTAGACATCTGTCCTAGAAGTGGACTGTTATGGAAGGTAATAGCATCCCAAATTTGTCAGTTTGGTTAGTGTTAGTGTCCTTCACCTTGGTGGCAGGGGAGGAAATGTGACAATGGGGAGAGATGTTTCCCAGCTGGAAGCATTTCCAACTAAAAGTTAATTTTCTGTATGGGGGAAAATCTACATGAAACCCCACTCAGCTACAACCAGTAGGAATGCCATAGACGAGGTTGACTTATAAGGTGCCCAGGTCTCTCTCATGTCATTAGTGAAGCTGCTGACCAAGATAATTATGTCTCTGGGGCTGAAAGCAGCTATGTCCTGGGTGCCCCAGCCTAGAATTAAACATAGTTACCACTTAAAAATCCATCTGATTTATCAAAGTAATAGACACTATGAAAATGTGCTCCTGGGGGTATTTATTTTAGCACAACCCCCATCCTTAAGGGTGAGCGGGCAATGGCATTTACGTGGGCAATGGCATCTACTCAGGCAATGGTATTTATGCAATTATAAAGTACTTGGAGAAAGCCTGGAAACTGAATGGAGATAGTGATGTTTTACCAGCAGAGTTTTACCTAAACAAACAAAATTGTCTTTGAAACACTGGAGGGAAATCTAACTATCTCATTGATCTTTATGATTTGTCCACAAAAAAAGAATTAATGATAAAGAGGAAAGTAGCTTTCTAAAACATTAAGATTGTATTATTCCGGGGCTGGTGAGATGGCTCAGCGGGTAAGAGCACCCAACTGCTCTTCCGAAGGTGATAAGTTCAAATCCCAGCAACCACATGGTGGCTCACAACCATCCGTAACGAGATCTGGCTCCCTCTTCTGGAGTGTCTGAGGACAGCTACAGTGTACTTACATATAATAAAATAAAATAAAAATAAAAAAATTTAAAAAATTTAAAAAAGATTGTATTATTCCTCCTGGTAAATCCCCTGATGGGCATTTTATAGATTCCTTTAATTTGAAAAGATTTTTTTCAAGATTACCATGATAATTAAATAATAAACTCAGTTATATAACATTTCTGTTGGTGCCATCATTTTGCTGCATATCAAACAGATTAGATAAGAAATGATTAGGTATTACCTAATTGGAAAATAAATTCAAACAAAAGTCACAGTGGTATCTAAAATATCACATGTAGAATTGGATCTGTCTCTTCTTTCTGCTTTTCTTCCCCATCATTCTCCTGTTTCCTTTCTGACTCTGGCCTTGTGGAAAATACTCATAAACTACAAATATTAAATAACTGCCAATCAACAAACAGTAGCTGCCTGCTTTGCCTCAGGAAAAGACATCCTAATTCTATAACCTTCAGTCTGTGCAAGGTAAGTATTATCTCCACCTTATAAATAAATCAACACTCACAATGCGTACATAACCTTCCCCAAGGTCACACGGATGGATAGGAAAAAAAATGAGATTAAAATTTCAGAACCAAATTTCTTCCCATCATTCACATGTCTTCTATAATGCTCATGACACTACAGGCTTGGGGGCCTCAAGTCTAGGGCTGTTACGTGTGACAACTGTAAGACCGAGGCTTTCAGCTCTGCCATGCTTACCACTGGGTTTATGTCTAAGTAGCCAGAGAAAGCCTGTTTCCATTCTGGAAGTAGCCAAGCTCAGCCATTCCATTTGTGCTGCCATAGATGTGGAGCAGAACTGCTCTGCGCCAGCGTCCCCGGAGACATCTTGGTAAAGGCAAGAAAGTGGAGCCCAAAGCCCAGAATGGCAGGTGATTTACTGAAAGAAATGAGATTGTTCCATGGAAGCATTTTACTGGCTCTACTCAAGTTTTGAACACTCTGGACATTTCAAACAAAAAGACAAATGCAAGCACGAAATAACAGACAGCTCCCATGGCCCAGTCTACAGAGACCCAGCCAATAGCTCGACTGGACTTGGGAAGAGCAGAGGAGGAACTAGAAACCATGCCTTGCATTTATTTACATACTTAACTTACAAATCTGATTCTGTTTCCTCATCATACTTGTATAATTTGATTTTTTTAAAAGTATGAGCCACAAAAGAACAGACAAAATCAAGAAATACCCTCTTCACAGAAGTCATTTTCAACTCAAGGGTTTCCCTAGTCTATAACATACTCAAAACTTCTTAGGGTGCCTAACAATGCCCAAGTAGGTTATAGAAATCTGAGTGATCACTTGCTTCCATCCACTGAACCTCCACAACGTTTCTACTGACATAAACTTTAAAGTAAGTGAATGTTTTATTTTGATTTGGTGGTCAACTTTCAAAAAGATGAAAAAACAAAAGCTCAAGTGAAAGATACAAATACCACCTGAAAATTAAATGTTATTAGAGAAAAAAACTGATGACCTCGTGTTCCTTTGTATGTGTTTTTTGCTGATAATCAAGATTTCTGGGTTGTAAAAACAGAGAAGGCAAATTATACTTGCTGTGAACTGCCTTGGGAATTACCTTTATCCTGCCAAATGGTCCAGGTGGTTTTCTTCCAGAGAAATTTCCATATCAAGCTCACCCTAATTTGCATGTTCATAACTTCTGACTTACAGAATATGACCTGAAAATGACTTGACTTGATTTAAAATTTCTAGCCAAGCAGGAACAGTGTATCCATGGATTTGTTTCCCTTTTCTTTTCCTAACCTTGAACTCAAGACTGCCACTAAATCCTATTAAAAACAATTACTACTAAAGTGATCAGAGACAGCAGGACCAAAGTTCACAGAACAAATACATGAGAAATATTTTAATTATAAAATTAGTAACTCCATACAGATAATTCTTTTACAATTTTTAAATAAGTTATGTATATGGGTATTTTGCCTGCATGTACGTGTGTGCACTGAGTGTGTTCCCACTGCTTATGAAGGTCATAAGAGGGTGTTGGATCCCTAGAACTGGAGTTATAGACAGTTGCAAGCTGCCATGTGGGTACCAGAAATCTTTTAACGGCTGAGTCATCTCCCCAGTCTCCAAATAATCCATTCTTTTTCTTTGTCTGTTTATTTTGTTTTCTTTGAGTAACAGAGTCCCAGCTGTCTTGTAACTCGCCCTGTAGATCAGGCTGGCCTCAAATCCACAGAGCTCTGCCTGCCTCTGCTTCCCTCCTGAGTGATGGGATTACAGGCACCACCATTCCCAGTCCCAAATAATTCATTCTTAAAACTACCTATCTTGAGGAAGAGATATTGTTTCCATAAAAGGACAGAAGTAATTGTCCATCACATACATACACATCTTGTCATAAGATGCTATTGCCATATGTTTAAAACTGTATTTACTGTAGGCTTTATGTTAAGCATGCAAAATATAAAGAGACACCACAGCATTTTGTAGACAAAGGTCCATGGAGGTGATGATGCTGATGGTGATGGTGAGTGACTGAGTTTGAATCAAGAAGTAGCATTAGTGGGCTCTGTTATCACATTGGATGTATTGGTGAACAGTTGGGAGATCAGGCAATACTGCTGGATGAGGATAAGAAGTGTCAGGGATAGAGCAGTACCATGGGTTCCATCACCCCAAGGACAAGTACACAGAGAGCTAACTGCACTACGATGTATTCCAAGACTATTTTTAGAGGCCCCTTCTTTTGTTTCCCAAATGGTAACCTGAAATTCTGCTAATTCTGCACTAGCTGGGGAGGGGGATGGCGCTAGCTGGGGAGGGGGTAGCACTAGCTGGGAGAGGCAGGGGGCATGGCTCAAGTGGTGAAGCATCTCTCAGTTCAGCCTCCTGTTTTTTTTTGTTTAGTTTTGTTTTATGATTTATTTATTTTATATGAGCACACTGTCACTGACTTCAGACACACTAGAAGAGGACATCAGATCCCATTACAGATGGTTGTATGCGACCATGTAGTAGCTGGGAATCAAACTCAGGACCTCTGGAAGAGCAGTCAGTGCTCTTTTTTTCTTTTTTCTTATTAGATATTTTATTTACATTTCAAATGTTATCCCTTTTCCTATTTCCCTCTCCCCCCCTCACCCTGGTCCCCAACCTACCTACTCCCACTTCCTGGCCCTGGCATTCCCCTATACTGGGCATAGAACCTTCACAAGATCAAGGGCCTCTCCTCCCATTGATGACTGACTAGGCCATCCTCTGCTACATATGCAGCTAGAGACATGAGTCCCACCCTGTGTTTTCTTTGCTCCAGCCCCCAGACTACTGGTTTTAAATTCTTTTCGTAGAATAGGCCAGCTTATTGCCTGATGGATCCCCTTATTCCTATTTTAATTATTAAAATGTAGACTGAGCTAAAGGGACTACACAGCATATCCACTGAGCACCTCCCCACTGCCTTGGTTCTACATTAGGCTCCCTGCCTTTGCACCTCTGTGTGGGAAGGGAGTCACCCCTGTTTCATCCTCATTCTCTGTAAAGTTAGAAAACATTCTTCCAAGGATGGAGATCTTTGATTTCCTTTCACATTTCTGGAAACTGAAACAACAAAATTTGGGCAAAGGCTTGACATGAATCTAGATTTTGTTTTTTTCCTAGAGGAAATAAAAATGTTAAATTTCTGTCCAACTCAATGTGAATTTATTTCCTATCATGCTGAAAATACATGTATGATATTCTTAGGGTATAAGGGTTGCATAAGACCCCTTTTAATGCACAGCATGTCAGTGCCTACAATTTAGGATTTCAAAGTGTGAATATCAGCCAAGATTATTCATCCATCTAATTTTACAAAAATAAAGGCAGTTAAACCATCATGCTCAGAGAATTAATTGCACGAACATTTTTAAACTTAACTTTTAAGTGGCCTCCCATTAAGACATAAAGTGAATATCCACTTAGAGGGTTACAAATTAAAATGTCATGCTTTCAATAGGGATCAAATAGATAGTGTCCTTAAAGAAGCCAAAACTGTCTTCTAATTACAAGCCATTCCAAATGATTATTAGTGAAGCAACAAGGAGCTGTTTTGTATACCATATCTTCAATGAGATAAGCTTCTGCCTGTCTATGTCAACAGATCTAATATAAACCATCCATTTTATATACCCCATGGAATCTTTTCTGAGAAGCACATTAGAATTTATAAGTAAACTGTACAGTATTTGTTTTGGTTTATAAAGCTGATTAGCATAGATGCGCTTAGACCAATTTCTATTGAAATAAGTGTTCTATAATTCCTGGTGTCCATCCATTCTTTGTGAGCATCAGTAGCTAGTCCTTTAAGGCACTGCCTGGAATATATCCCTAGACTTTCACATTCTCTCTGATCCAAGAAGAGCATAGTAAAATGGAGCCCAGAGACTGAGAGACTTGCACGAGGTTACACAGCCAACTTTAAGTTATGGTGTTGTCTTGTCCTTAGGTCCCACTGTCAAGCAACATCTCTTTGTCTTTCTTTCCTTCTGCCTCCTTACACAGTCCATTTCTAGGCTTTCGGGCCCCCTCGGTGTTCTAGGAAGACCTGTCTGACCTCACGAGTCTTCTGGCCCAGGCACCTTCCTTCTGTTTACAACCCTTTTCTTCTCCAAGGCCGAGAGTAGGTGGAATAATCAGCAGCACCACCAACAGAAACCTTATACACATTTTCAGCATTTGTATATTTCTTTGAAGTGTTGAATACACAATAATGTTAATCCGATTAGAACAATGCTGACTATTACAGCAAAATTAATAAACTCTGTGTTCCCCAGCCATCAAATCAAAAGCCTTGTGACTCTCTAATCTGTCTCCTGAGTGTCTTATTTTAAAATGTTGTTCCAATTAAATAAATCTATAACCCTCCTGTTTCCTCTGTCATCATTAAGATGATTCAGTCACTATTTCTAGACCGAAAATCATCACACACACACACACACACACACACACACACACACACAAAACCTAAACAGATGGGGTCTTTCTCTTATTTCTAAAATACTGGCATGCCTATGTCTGTGTGGTATCCACTGGAACGTTAAAATGAAGAAGGTGTGAATTTTCTTTTATTGAACATTACACTCTGAGAGAGAGGCAGGCTTCAGCCTACCTGACTAGCCAGAGAATCTCCATTTTCACTAGATTTTACACTGCCTTCAGTCTGTAAGCCCTTTGATGTTCTCTTAATAGGATGTATTCGTTCTCTCTCACTAACAGTAATTGTGTGTGTGCACCCTCTCTGCTGGCTCATCTAAAAGCTGTGGTTAACATCCTGTTCTTCCGCTCCTGTGATTGTTACACTTTTCTGTCATTTTCTCCATTGTGTACAAGGTGACCTCATTCTCTCAGCACAAGTTGTTCTTCGTTCTCTAATCCCATTTCTTCCTGCCCAAACAGGTCAATGCAGCCAAGTTAAAATATTCTCCCAACCTTATCTGTCTGCATTGTCTGATGACTCTAGCCCAGTGGTTCTCAACCTGTGGGTCATGACCCCTTGGGGTCAAATAACCCTTCTCCATATCAGACACCATGCATATTAAACATTTAACTACAATTCATAATAGTAGCAAAATTACAGTTATGAAGTTGCATCAAAAATAATTTTATAGTTGGGGACACATACCGTGAGAAGCAGTATGAAAGGGTCTCAGCATGAGGAAGGTTGAGAACCACTGCTCTAGAGTCTCCTCACTTGTCTCTCATTACCAGATTTTCTTTAAAAAATGTTTAATTTCCTACAAGTTTTATTCTGCTTAAATGAAAAAGTCATCATATTCATGAACCTGTACAGATACATCTTTAAATAGGCATTTAAAAAGGAAAATAAAAGCAAGATATATATCCAAGTAGGTGCATACACAATCTGCCATGTAAAGTCTCACAATAGAAATAACTTCATATGAGTAAGATTTAACCCTTTATAATAAAAATATTTATTTTAGAGGATTAAAGGAGATATATTAGATGTTAAGCATTAGAAAAACTATGTTTAATCATCGGAAAACAGCAAGTCTCTTTTTTTTTCCTAGCTCTTTAAAACACATTTTAATCATGCAAAATAAACACAGTGTACTCTGGCACAATACTAAACTGTTCCATAAGGTTGACTGACTTTTATTAATTTTCATGGTATAATAGTTCTTAAACACAATAGCTATTAAAAAATAACAATCCTAAAGAAAGTCTAAATATATTATTTTAGAAACAATACACAATAGTTAACAACAGAAGCTATTGCACTTTCCACTTGCTTGGGATTAATTGTGCTAATGCAGGTATAGAATTATAAAAGAAGTATTCCATAGTAACATACAGACCCAGAAATTGGTTACAACTTCTACACATGGCATTGATATAGCCAGCGTGCAAATCATTGGGTGGTTCACACTGCAGGAGAATACAGTACAAAGAAAACCCTGTCACCCCTAGAGGATTGGAGCCAGGTAACAGGGAACATGCACACCTTTATAAGAACCACACCCAAATACCTGAAATACCAGAGACCCAACAATTTCCAACTTAAAATAGTGCCTAGACATTTTTCCCCCAAACCTCCTTAGATAGCAAAAAGGACGAACCAATGTCAATTAGAAAACAAATAAAAGTGCTTTAGAGAAGATTAAAAACTTAAGAAAGGATTTAAAATTGTTCTCTCATTTATTGTTTTGTGGTTTCTTTACTTTCATTTATTTACTGTCTCTGTGTGTGTGTGTGTGTGTGTGTGTGTGTGTGTGTGTGTGTGTGTGTGCTCGAGTGCTTTCGAGTGTGTGTACCTATGGTGCACTTGGAAGTCAGCTCTTTGCTTCCACCATGTGTCTTATAGGTAATCCAACAGGCTGTGAGGCTCAGCAGCAAGCGTCTTTACCCCCTGACCCTTCTCTCTGGCTCTCACTTTATTTAATCTTAGTTATGATGCCATACAATTATTATGCAGACAACTAGATAGTGCTGGAGACAGAAACTCCATCTGCCACTGAGTCAGCTTAGCAACCCTGATTGTCTGCACATAAAAAAGGAATTCAATTCAGTACTGCTCATTTGATTAATTCCTTTAGCCTAATTGAAGGTGTCAATGTGGAACTCACAGTTCATGGAGAGTATTAATGGGTCTATTTCCACACCAATCGCTGTTCACCTCAGCACAGAGCTCCCAGCTGGGCTGATCCTCACAACACCCCACGGCATCTCTAACCCATTCCTCTCTTGCTTCAAAGAAATCTGGTATTTGCAGGAACTTAGATTTCGCTGTGTCTTTACTCACATAAAACTATAAGTCAATAGGTGTTGAAAATATTCGAGCCCAGTGGTTGAGCATTCCTTAGGCTAAAAGTATCTTCTATACCTGGTTTCTCTAGATAATGCAAGCTCCATAATTTTTTAGGCTTTCTTTTGAGACCATAATTATACCATTTCCCCTTTTGCTTTCCTTCCTCCAAACCCTCCCAAGTGCCTGCCCAACTCTTTGTTCTTCACTTTCATTACTTCTTTTCTATTTATATGTGTGTATTTATGTGTATACACATACATACATGTTCCCAAATACATAACTATAATCTTCTCAGCCCTGTGCATGAGTTCTCAGTGCTGAACATATCGGATAATCATCTGGAGTGCTCTTCTTTGGGGAAGACTGTCTCTTTCTTTCATAGCATCCCTTAGCTGCCTCTAGTTCTTAAACTCTTTTATTTAAATTAGGTATTTTCTTCATTTACATTTCAAATGCTATCCCCAAAGTCCTCTATACCCTTCCCCTGCCCTGCTCCCCAACTCACTCACTCCTGATTCCTGGCCCTGGCATTCCCCTGTACTGGGGCATATGATCTTCGCAAGACCAAGAGCCTCTCCTCCCATTGATGGCCGAGTAAGCCATCCTCTGCTACTTATGCAACTAGAGACACAGCTTTGGGGGGGGGGGTTATGATCAGTTCATATTTTGTTCCTCCTATAGGGTTGCAGACCCCTTTAGCTCCTTGGGTACTTTCTCTAGCTCCTTCACTAGGGTTCCTGTGTTCCATCCAAAAGATGATTGTGAGCATCCACTTCTGTATTTGCCAGGCATTGGCATAGACTCACAAGAGAGAGCTATGTCAGGGTCCTCTCAGCAAAATCTTGCTGGTATATGCAATAGTGTCTGGGTTTGGTGGTTGTATATGTGATGGATCCCCGGGTGAGGCAGTCTCTGAATGGTCTTTCCTTCCATCTCAGCACTGAACTTTGTCTCTGTAACTCCTTCCATGGTTATTTTTTCCCCATTCTAAGAAGGAGTTAAGTATCCATGCTTTGGTCTTCCTTCTTGAGTTTCATGTGTTTTGCAAATTGTATCTTGGGTATTCTAAGTTTCTGGGCTAATATCCACTTATCTGTGAGTGCATATCATGTGTGTTCTTTTGTGACTGGGTTACCTCACTCAGGATGATATCATCCAGATGCCTCCATTTGCCTAAGAATTTCATAAATTCATTGTTTTTAATTGCTGATCACCATTTAAAATTTTTTTCACTATGGTGCTATGGTTTGGAAAATATTTTAGAGCAGTAAGTGGACATTAAGTTCCCTTTTACACCTGCTTTACAAGAATATTTTTGCTGCTCTTGTTTTTAAAATATAAATATAATAGCTATTCTTGGTTGGCAACCAGATTACATCTGTAATTAACTAAAACCCAAGTAGCTGAGCACACCTGTGAGGGTTTGTTTGTTTGCTTGTTTTCTTTTCTTGCAGTGGGAAGATAGATCTTTAATCCAGATTTTTTGAGTTAGGAAGTCACCTTTACTCTGGGCCCCCATCTTCTACTGGCAAACTACATAAAGGACATAGAAAAAGGTGGCTCTCTCTGCTTGCTTGCTTCTGCTTTTGCTGGCAAGTCCATTCCTTCACTCCCATTACAGATTCCAGTTATACTGGAGACCAGATGAGAACCCAGCCTTGTGGACTGAACAACTACTAGATTCTTCCATGTTCTGTTAGTAGACAACTGCTGTTGGACAATCTGGACCACAGCTTGTAAGCTAGTCTGATAAATCCCTAAATATATAGAAAACATTATATTGTAAAGGTATATATATTTTTCTCTAAGTTATATTTCTCCAGAGCCCTGCCTATAAAATGTGGCATTTAAACAAATAGCCCAAAGGAAATTTGAAGAACAAATGTTTTTCCAGGATAGGTATAAAGATAGAACTAATTTACATAGCAGATGTCCAATTGCTCATAAATTTCTGAACCACTATAAAATGGTAGCAGATAAATTCTAGCAGATATCCTGGGGAAAATGACACCCATCGAAATGACACCCAATAAGCATAGGGTCCAAGAAGGCCTATTATCCTGGACATCAGAGATCACACCTTCATGATCCAGAGACAATTCTGAAGGTCCCACACACCCATGAAAGGGGCATGGTCTGCCTTCAAGATGGTCACATGATTCTTAGCCATGCCTTCCTCTCTAAACTCCACTAGCAGCCAGCCACAGTTAGGGCCACACAAGTACATCAGAAGACTGTCCACATGAAAAATTTAATTCAAGGAAAAATTATTTTCCACAAATAATGAAAATAATAAATTTCACAAGAGAATTGGTATAATTAGATGACTTTGAATACTTTCTCTAATCTAGAGAGAAAGCAAGAATAAGCCTTTTTAAACATATGGACTAAGAAGGTAATATGAAAGTTTTTCAAACTAATTTCCGTTTCCTCCAAACAACTATGAGAATAAAGGCTTAAATAATTTCTCTAATAATCATCCATTTTAAGTTTGTATCTAAATGCAAGATCAGAAAGTAAAATCAATCATTATGACTTGTACTAACCAAAGGATGTTTGAATGGGCCAGCATGTAACAGAACAAAGAAACATAAAAATAATCTAGCACCAGTGACCCTTTGTTCCTCTGAATTCTTTCAGCAAAGGTGACACATTGTTGAATATCCTTTAAGAATGGGTGTTCAGGGTTTCTCTTGGCAGGAGTTTACAATGGGATAGTAATGAGAACTTCTGAATGAAAACCATTTACGTTTATTAAGGCACATCTGAAACCTCTAGGCATTCATGTTATAACTGCAATGTTAATTTCAATAATGAGATTCCTAAATGCAGACTGTCCCCGTGTACAATCTGTTGGGTTGTGTTGGCTCCTTAGAACAGTGGGTGAGGTAGGGTAGTATTCACTGTCAGCCTAGGGATATCCCACACAATCCTGATCCTGCAATGAAGTCAATGCTTAAAGAGGTAAGTAAACAGGCATTGCTAGGCAACAGTCACTCAACCTTCTTCCTTAATACTACTCCAGCCTGGAGTGATTCTAGCATGTCACATTTCATCCTAGCACATACTCATGCACACGCGTGCCCACAGTGAAAGGAAAAGGAAAATATTCTAAAAACTACTCCCCAAACCTCTTGTAACAAGGAATCTTACTCCAAATAGTCACTTAAGACCTGTGCATGTAATTATAATTAAGATGTTTTAAATGCTCTTCTTGTGTTACAAAACACAGATTTTAGAGGAGCCTGGAGAATAGTTTCACATTTTCTTGACTAAATGTATTATAAACTTTGACCTTAAAACAACTATCCAAATATTCTTTGCTCATTTAACCACTTTAAAAAAAAACATTTGGCACGTAGGTTTATTTATCAAAATGATTTTTCTAAGGACTATCTCAGTGTATGTTTTTTCCTTCTCACCCCAACCTACCTTCATTCCTAGTAAATTATGAAAATCAGGAGGGCGTGGTACAACGCACCATGGCTATTGCCGCAGATGAACCTCACTTGGGTTCTCAATCCACGGGCAAAACTCAGGTTCAGTTACAGGTGGGCAAAGAGTCGGCAAAAGTGGGGTGACAAACAGACTCGACACAAGGGAGTGTGGATCTGAATGCAATTTGTCACATTGAGCATCAGACTTTTTATACAGAAGAAAATTGGGAAGTTAGGTGACACACTGGCAAGATACAAAGGTTTCTGGATTTTTACACAAAACAGAGGAAATGCAAACACAGAAGGACTGGCAGGAACCAACTGGGATAAGATTCAATGTTAACAACTGGGATCAAAAAACAGCTCCACCTGGTGGGCGTTAGTGGCACATGCTTTTAATCCCAGCACTCAGGAGGCAGAGGCAGGCGGATTTCTGAGTTCGAGGCCAGCCTGATCTACAGATTGAGTTCCAGGACAGCCAGGGCTACACAGAGAAACTGTCTCAGAAAGAAAAAAAGAAAACAAAAACCAAGAACCAAAAAACCAGTTCCACCTAAGGTCCACTTAATCTTAGAAGCCATAGTTCCTATAGTAGACTATTGTATAGTCCACCTTCCCCCTAGGCCATTGTAAATACTTGTATCTGGGTGTAACTCAGCTAGCTATAGTTCTAAGTATCTAGTCTGGTTCCTCCTCAGGTCAAACTTCCTTCTTCCTAGATAATGGTGAATTCCTGTAGTTAGCTATCCATGCCCAAGAGGACTGCCTAGAATCTAACCTAGCTATATGTTAAAATATGAATACTTAGGAGCACTTATAATGAAGCAATATTAGGGGAAAGCAGACAGATCTGTTCACCAACTAAAGCAAGGACATTGGAGCATTCTTTATACAGGATGCCACGGTTCCAGGAGACTAAGTTTCTGTGAACTTTTCGCCTCGGGACCGCACCCAGGCTTTTCAGCCTGTCAGGCGGGTCACTACTGGAGTGGATGTAGTAGGCTATGACAGGTTTTTCTTACACATTCATTTATTTATATACGTAACATCAAAAAACAAGTCTTAAAACTTTCTTAGTAACTCCTGAGTTGTAGGTCTTCGTTCCTTAAAACTAAAAATTATAATTTCAAAACCTAAAACAAAATAAAACTATACAATTTACTTTTAGAACTAACAATAAGCCTCGATTTAGAGAAAGCAGATATTATCTTTTTCAAGTCATGATCATTTGAAAGATCATTTTAAAAATATGAGAATGATCTGGAAAACACAGAACAATACAATAATCTTAATGTCAGAAACATCTCCACCATACAGAAATATAGAACTATTTATCACTTTATAGTATTTCAAAATATCTTCACATATATTTTCTCCTCTGAAATATGAAAGCAAAAAAATATTAGAACTGCACCAATCTAATCAAGCAATATAGCATCTATTTGTTGTGAAATGTAATTGTATCGACAGTTGATACTTTGTATCCTTGCCACTTTGGTTACAACAAAGACCACATGAGAACACCTGCGGATGCTCACGGATGCATCTAACTACTTGGCCATGCTGCACAGCATCTCCTGGAACAGCTTCTCAGTCAATTACTGTAAGCATATGGTGGTTGGAAAAACACAAAACAGCTAAGTCAAATTTGGACCACTACTTGATAGTGAACACACACATAAACACATCATCTATAGATCTGATGTTAAAAAACTATTAAATGTACAAAGTGCTCTTAATAGAAAAAATTCAAGATGCTCAATTTTTAAAAGCAAGAGGGAATGACTTACTTCAACTTGTTCTTCGCTATTTTTTTATGCTATTTACAGATTAAATGTAGGAAACATTGTCATGTTATGAATACGCAGTTTAAATAACTGCTGCAAGAAAAAGGCCACTACTTTGGATGAAAGCCAGGGTGTACTCCTCTAGAGACTAAGTATTCTCAAATTAAATAGCATAACCTAACAGAACCACTAATAAGGAATAATACTCTAGAATCTAAATTGTTAAGTGTTTTTATTTCTAAGGGTTCTGGTATACTGTAACTCCTAAGTAATTTGTATTGTATTAACTTTAGTATCTGGTAGCTTGTTTTTTAAGAAAAATATTTTAAAAAGTTATTTCTGTGTATGTATGCACTTGAGTGTATGTATGTGCACCACATGCATGCAGGTCCCACTGCCCCCAGAAGCCAGAACAAGGAGTCAGATCCCCTGGTAGTAGAAGCTATTGTAATCTATCCAGTATAGGCACAGAGAGTTGAACCCTGGTCCTCTGAAAGAGCAGCACGAGCTCTTTTACCACCAAGTCATCTCTCTAGTCTACTGGTCACATGTTTTTATACTAAATACCTTTAAAGTGGTCTGAATGTTTCATTGTGTGTTCAAAAGTAATATATTATTTAATTGCTCATATCCCTACAATTCATCCTGAGTTGGCAATCCTCTCATTCCTGAACCCTCTATAAATGTCTACTAAGATCTTTAGACTGTTGCTACAAACACCACATAAGAGAGCCCATGAACTTCTTGCATTGAACTGAATTTAAACCAAGATTGCTACCTCAAAATCTTAACACCTCACAAATTGGTACAAGCTAAAGCTGATGTATTATGTACCTAGAATGACAAAGTGTTTCTTGTCTTACTTAAAGGGATATGATTCACAAATAAGTAAGTATCACATTTGTGCCACTATGGTGCACAAATAAAGTAGGGATACAGTACTGGGCTGTGTATATTGAACAATAAACAATAAAATATTATTTCTAAAAACCTAAATTAAGATTAGTGGGAGTATTTTGTAGGAATCACCACTAAAAGTTGTGGGCTGAAGAAGCCAAGAAGACAATTATATGTACTACGAAAGAGGAAATAGGAAAGAAGTTTTAAGTTTCTTCTCCTGATTCTTTTCTCTCATTTTATTCAATGCTCTCTTTCAGGTCTCAGCACAACTATTTAAGAATTACGCGAATTCTTAAAAGAATGGGGTGTACTGGTAGGGTGGGTGGAAACATATGGGGCTTTTCTGAAAAGCTGAAGAGAGATTTTTAAGTCAGTTCTTTGCTCAGTTAAAAAAAAAAGTAAAAATACTTTCTGTTCATCATTTTGTCTGTATGAATGTTCTGAAGTTCCTATCACAGTGTTTCTGATTGTCTTCTGATTTGTACTAATAATTAGCAATAACACTGTAGAAAATAAAACTCAACCAATGCTATGCAAATCTAATATTTACTTAAAGTCGGTATATATAATTTCAAACTGTTCTCAATTTCAAATGGCAAATGAAAGATGAACATACACACAATACTTGAAGATGAACATACACACACTACATGAAGATAAACATATACAGACAATACAGGAAGATAAACATATACACACAATACAGGAAGATGAACATAGACACAGTACATGAAGATGAAATGAACATACACATGATACATGAAGATGTATAGACATGTATAGACACCATGGACTGGTGACATCAGCATAGGCCTCAGGGTATCACTACACTAATGGGTCAAAGGACAATTTGCTTGTTGACAATATAAAGAGTCATCTTTTCAAAATGACTAATTTTTTGTGATTTTTATAATATTCCTCAGTGATTTGCATCCACAATTAACTATTAATTTTGTATAGAACAGCCACAAAAAAAACAAGTCTTATTTTTGTTCCTTATTTTTTTCACATCCACACATACAAAAAAATCCTTTCTAACACTTAATACTGAGAATATGTTTATTACTATGAACAGAAAAAAAAAATCTCGAAATCAGACTAGTAAAAATCCCGTCTGTTCCACCTGGACACTGGTACAGGAGAGGATCCTAATGTGTACTAGAACACTTGTGTGGAAGCTGAGCAAGACGGTGATGCTCAGCTACCAGAGCGGGGCAAGAGGAGGACAGCAGACCAATGGGAAGGAAGGACCAGCCACAGCAACCACCAAAGCTAAGAGCTCAGAGGCGCTGTAATCAGGGAATCCAGACTAGTTTCCAGAAACGTTTTGGCACACCTCACGCAGCATCCTTCACTAGTCTAAAAACCAGGTGCTGCCCCATCACCAGAGGGTCTTGATGTCTGCAGGAATCTCTCAAGAGAACGTGTTGAATACTAAATGCTACAGAACTGCATCTAGATAACTTGAAACTATTTTTAAAGTGACTGTTATATACGGAATTTGAAAACACATCCTAAATATATTCTTTTGTTGGATCTGGTCTTAAAACTTCTTATTAAATGTCCAACTCATTGTGATACAAAATAAAAAACAAGAACAAAGGGCTTACAGCAAAAGTCACAGGTGGCTAACATTTTAAACGTGACCTCATCTCTGTTCTTCAGGATATATTAGACAGTAGTTTTTTTTGTTTGTTTGTTTTGTTTTGTTTTGTTTTGTTTTTTTTTAACTCCCTTAACCAGAACTGGTTTGTGGGTTTGTGACATTTTGCTGTGCCACTACCTCAGCATGACAAACGGCATTTTCAGGATTTTCAGAGTCTTTGCTCTGGTCTTCCCCTTCTCCATCTTTTTCAGAAGAAGTTGGACATTCCCCTTTTCCTGCGATATCAGTAACTGTTTTCTCAGGCGGAGAATCGGATTGGTCAGCAGCACTGTCTTTCTCTGTGTTTCTTGGCTTGGGATCTCCACTGCCAGGCTCTGGGCTCGGCTTGTCCGCCTCCTCCCCAAGCTCTCTCCATGCCCCCTTTTTTTCTTCCACTGGTTTGCTATTTAAGTGACTAGCTCCTGAGGAAATCTTGGAGTCCTTGGATTTCTTGTGTGTAGAAGTTTGACCATTGGAGCCCAACGCGGGCAGAGTCGGGGTTTTCTGGGTTTTGCTTCGCTCTGACTGCTCTTTCTTAGGTGGCCCCCAGATGAAATTCTCTGACGGTGTGTAATGTTTCTGGGCAAATCGCAGGAGCTTTCTCCTCTCTCTTCTGTCTCTAATTGTATAAACAAAGTACTCCAGAGCACTCTGCTTAATATTGGGAATAGTATTCTCTACTAGAGCCTCATGAAGAATGAATTTTACCAGAGGAGATTTAAAACTCTCATATCCAAGCTCGCCAAGGCTTTTAAGAATTCGCGTAATTCTTAAATAGTTGTGCTGAGACCTGAAAGAGAGCATTGAATAAAATGAGAGAAAAGAATCAGGAGAAGAAAAGTAGACAAACCCTAACTATTGAGAAGGTGTTTACAGAAATGCAAAGTAAGAAGATAAGTCTTATAGTGACTCTAACATAATAAAAAATAGAGTGCATTTTATTTAACATATGTGAAACTTAGCAGTGTAATCTAACAAATGTGAAACTCAAATGTAAAAACAAACTCTCCTCTTTAAGAGACACATCAACATAAAGAACCATTGAGATTGACTTTGTCCTTGCTGGTATCAATTTATTGTCACTGAAGATTAGTGTTCTAAAAGAGCAGCAGCGGGTTAGCCGATGCCGCCATAAGAAAAGTAGCTAAGATCAAAAATTCAAGGGACAACAGATGCTGGCGAGGATGTGGAGAAAGAGGAACACTCCTCCATTGCTGGTGGCAATGCAAGCTTGTACAACCACTCTGGAAGTCAGTCTGGCGTTATCTCAGAAAATTGGACATAGTACTACCAGAGGATCCAGCAATACCTCTCCTGGGCATATACTCAGAAGATGTTCTAACTGGTAAAAAGGACACATGTTCCACTATGTTCATAGCAGCCTTATTTATAATAGCCAGAACCTGAAAAGAACCCAGATGTCCCTCAACAGAGGAGTGGATACAGAAAATGTGGTACATCTACACAATGGAGTACTATTCTGCTGTTTAAAAAAATGAATTTATGAAATTCTTGGGCAAATGGATGTATCTGGAGGATATAATCCTTAGTGAGGTAACCCAATCACAAAAGAAGTCATTGGGTATGCACTCACTGATAAATGGATATTAGCCCAGAAACTTAGAATATCCAAATTACAATTTGCAAAACACAAGAACATCAAGAAGGAAGACCAACTCGTGGATACTTCATTCCTCCTGTGCAGAGGAAACAAAATACCCATGAAAGGAGTTACAGAGACAAAGTTTAGAGCTAAGATGAAAGGATGGACCATACAGAGACTACCCCACCACGGGGGATCCATCCCATAATCAGTCATTAAACTCAGACACTATGGCATAGGACAGCTAGTGCCTAGTTAAGGGACCCTGATATAGCTGTCTCGTACAGAAGTGGATGCTCATAATCATCTATAAGAGGGAACACAGGGCCTACAATGGAGAAGCTAGAGATAGAATCCCAGGAGCTGAAGGGGTCTGCAACCCTAGAAGAGGATCAACAATATGAACTAACCAGAACCCCCAGAACTCGTGTCTCTAACTCCATATGTAGCAGAAGATGGCCTAGTCAGTCATCATTGGGAAGAGAGGCCTCCTTGGTACTGCAATCTTTATATGCCCCAATACAGGGGAACGCCAGGGCCACGAAGTGGGAGTGGGTGAATAGGGGAGCAGGGAGGGAGGAGGGGAAGGGGGGAGGGGACTTTTGGAATAGCATTTGAAATGTAAATTAAGAAAATATCTAATAAAAAAATGGAAGAAAAAAAAAAAAGAAAAGTAGCGACCATGGTACAAGATGAGAAGGAGCCACGCGCATAGCCTTTATTATGGTAATGTTATTAAAGCTCTGCTTCATTATTAGTTATTGTTGTCTCTTACTATGCCTAACTTATAAATCTCATCATGGAACAAAACAGAGGATGTGGAGGACTCTGTACATATGACTTCTGCCATCTATAGGGAACTTCTGAACTTGAGACATCAAACAAGTATGCTTCTGATCACAGGTAACCAGGGCTAAGCAGAGATGCACTAGCTAAACAGAGATGCACTAGCTAACAGCTGAACAGTATCAGTAACAGCACCAAATGAGCAGCAGTGCTCAGTCCTCTGTCTGCCTAGAATTCTGACAAAGGAAACAAAACTTGACAGAGCCTGCCTTACCCTAGCTTTATTACTGTGGGGCTTTGAATAGGAGTGGTACCCATAGATTCAAGTGTTTGAATGTCTGGCCATAGGGAGTGGCGATGTTAGGAGGTGTGGCCTTGTTGGAGGAAGTGTGTTTAAGGGCGTGAACAAACTCAGTAAATATGGACATTATTTAGAACTCTTCTGTGTGTGCCTGTGTTCACTTATGCAGTGGTGAGTGTGTGGCTGCAAGCATATCTCCTGGGGTTATAAGCACGTGTCAGCCATCACCCTCAGGTGTTAGCACCTGAATTGTTACTCCTAGTATCATCTACAACAACAGAATGTAGGACTAAGTAACAGCACACCTGAATTCAGTTTAACCTATTCTCTCCATCTTTGCCACCCTTGCCTTATTAAAAAGCTTCAGATGTTACTGAGAACAACCTTAATACGAAACACATACTTCCCCCACATGACACTTATAATAAAAGACTTAGAAAATGAAAGGAATTCCCATTCTGACTCCGGAAAGGCGACACACCCCAAATCACTCACAAGAAACAGTCCTGATGCAAAACTGCAAGAGGATTTTAAATCAGAGCTCCGGGACATCACGTATGCCACGCAGGGGACAGAGGAGTCGACCACGAGGCCCAAAGGTTCATATAGGGGAAGGGTCAGGGGGAAGGGAGAAAGATGACGTGATCATGCTGGATTGGTAGATTCAAACAACATCAAGTTATTCATCAATAAGCAGCATGTGCAGGTCAGGATGTTTGCTAGTGAGGCAATAAAACTTAACAGCAAACAAGGGGGAAGAGAGAAACAAGGAGGTGCCAACTTGTCGGCCCAGACCAGGTGACCCTCACTCTGCCTGTTGGTCCTTGCATTCCTTCTTATCTATCAGTTCCTGGAACAGCTCCGCAGCTTTAGTGCGGGCTTATCTAGGTCTGTTCTGGCTGAGACCTTTGTCCTGTGACTGTAAGCTCTCTAGTACAAACTTTCAGCCTGAATTTTATTTTAAATCCCCTTCAATACCTTTTTCTTTGAAAACTGAGGCTATGCTTGAACAAGCATTTTCCAAACCTAGTTACAATTCATAACTCATCTCCCTAGCCTTGTTCAGATGAACAACCACACATCTGGCTGACCATTTAAGGGCCCTCACCTCCATTACAGAACTATGTCTGATGGTAGCAGGTCAGGCATGTATTTACCCAAGATCGCTACACAACAGAACTAGCACTTGCTTCTAACTTGCTAAATTCTGTTTTAGATCAGACATTGAATTTTCTTGAAAGCACTGTATATATGTCTCGGCTTCCAAAAGTGCTTGAGTTTTTTTTATTAGAAGTAATTACTAAATCACCTGGGAATGTTGGAAAAATATGTCAAATTACTAGAGATATGTAAGTACATAGTTTCTGGTCTTATATTTTAATAAACAAATACAGACAAAATAAAAATTGGTGTTATTTGAGCTAAGCAACTACTGGAATAAAAGAAAAATTGTTATCTACATCTGTGTGGATATTTGCCCCAAAAGTATTATTTTAAAATCTAATTTGTAATCCAAAGGGTAAAACTCAGCACATATGTCTCAGTTTTATGAATCTGTAATATTTGAATTTTTAAAAACGTTTTTATGTGTGTACCTGTTTAGTTTATATATGTCATGCATGTGCAAGAGCCAAAGAAGGTCAGAAGAGAGTGCCTGCTTCACAGGGACTGGTCTTCTGGGGAAGCAGTAACTGCTCTTGACTGTTTTAAGACCACCTGTTGGGGTAACGTGAAGCCACTATTCCACTAACAACAGTGATTTAGCTGTCACATGCATGTAGGGCTCTTATATTGAAAGAAAGTCGTATCACAACTGACTTCATAAGAACAAGGAGTGGAGAAGACAGGGAGACTACTTAAAAGAAAAGGCGCACTACAGGATGCAGCAGATACCAGATCTGCAGCCAGAACCCCTCTAAGATGAACAGGAAACTTAGCATTTGCATATACATTCATTGGTATTTACATATTCACAAGTTAAAGCATTTATGCAACTGAGGAAAAAAAGAAGTTAAAAAACCTGAGCAGCTGAGGAAAATAATGATTAGGATCCTAGAACAAAATTATCTATAAAACAAAGACATTGGTTGTTTTGAAAGATCCTGAGAAAATGTAACAGGCCTCAAAGACCCCAAAACTGGAAAGAGATTTCATTATTAGTAGAAAGCCTTTACATAGCTAAACATAATAGCCTGAACATTTCTTGAATCTGTGTGCTTGCCCCTACTGTTCTTTGAATGCATGTATTTGTCAACTGCTATAGCTCACTGCCAAGAGTTTGTGAGTTAGTTGATAGATTGAGATACAGCTCACTGCCAAGTGTTTGTGGTAAGA
>LR753305.1:4592576-4681431 GCA_902729485.2 Mus minutoides | reverse complement strand
GCATAAAAATCCTCCGTGTACCCATTTCTTCTGTAGAAAGAATGGATATTGTCAGATATTGTCAAATCAGAAAAATCCCCTACTCCCTCCTCCTCCTTCTCTCCCTCTTGAGGAACCATAAAAACCGGGTCCTCTTTTCCCTCAGGGTCGACTCCTCTATCCACTTCCGGGATATGAGTCGTCCCCAGAGCTCTGGCTTCCCCCCCCCCCCCCCCCC
The DNA here is from genome assembly GCA_902729485.2 of Mus minutoides. Taxonomy (NCBI): domain Eukaryota; kingdom Metazoa; phylum Chordata; class Mammalia; order Rodentia; family Muridae; genus Mus; species Mus minutoides. Next base: position 4,681,214 of record LR753305.1, on the reverse strand, counting down.
CCCCGAATAAAGCCTCATGTGATTTACAGCAAGCCTGGTCTTCTGTGAGTTCTTGGGGGATTCGCCAATATGCCGTGACTTGAGTGGAGGTCTCTCTACAGGGGTCCTTTCAGTTTCAGAACAGCTTGAAATAAAAGTCGAAATGAAAGGCAAAATGGCGGCTAGAGAAGTTAAATATGGCTGGAGCTGTACACAGCCCTGGCTTCTACACCAAGAAATGGAAGAAGGGGCGCTATGGAGACAAAGGGGGACAAAGGGGAGGTGCTGATTTTATCAGAAGACCAGATAGGTCAAGAGGAGGCACAGCAGGGACATAAAATCCAAAACTAGACTCAGTGTGGCTCAGGAATTCTACCTCATCACAAACGTGACCTGGCCAGCATCTTAGCAGGAGATTTGCGCATCTGTACTTTAATAGCTGAACACATTTCACCACTTTTATCCAGGTCACTTATTCATTCAATTTCACTTCAGTTTACTCGGATTAAACAGTTTTCCTCCACTGAGCTATAAACACAACCAGGTCCTGGCCAGCCTACTGTAAAAAGCTCATGATGTCTGTGGACCCCCCCACCCTCCAGTTCCAGGGGATCTGACACCCTCTTCTGACTTCTAGAGGCACACATGTACATACGTGTGGCACACCCACAGACAAGCAGGCATCTACATGTAAAAAAAAAATTAATTCCCTAGGAGAGTTCACCCAGAGCTAAGACAGCAAAAAGCTATTGGATGAGAGGGAGAGACCTTGCTAGTTTGGGACAGAGTGGCTTTGAGTTCAGGCCATTCTTCATCAGAGCCTCCAGAAAGGGTTCTGGTTTGGGCTATAAACAAAAAGACCTAACAATGATACCCTAAGGAGGCTTTAAACCTTTGCTCACATTCTCTTCATGACTTATTACTTCAACAACAATGCTCCAAACAAGAATGTCATTCTAAGCAAAAATAACAAAAGGATAGAGGTGGGTACCCAAAGGGTGAGGTGTGACCACGGTCTGCCAAAGCAGCACTTGCAGATAGCTTTCTTCAACAGTATGACAGAGAAACCATCCAGATATGGTTATCTGCATTAGATAGGCAGATGCATGTCTTGTACTTACATTACCTTATGTATCAAACTTTAACCTGAGTTATAAGGCGATGAGTCTCCAGTCAGGATCCTAAAGCTTTATGTCCATATTTTCAAAGCTTTAGCTGAACCTCCTATTTCAACAGTGTTACTTACAACAAAGGAAATGGACGCCTTAAGACTAATATTTTACTCCTTTTACCAAAGTGAGGAGAATTCTGGAAAAAATTTAAAGAGCCGATGCCAAAACTCTGTTTTTGCCAAAGAGAAATTGCTTGCGTTAGGTTTTTTTTGTTGTTTTCTTTTTCCTTAATACTTGCCCAGTTCAACTAATTATAAGGTACTAAAAAAAGTTTCTTAAAATTGTTAGTTTTATAGTCCAGTATTCATAAGTCACTCTATAATTAAAAAGGGGGAAAAATCAGTGTGCATATGAAGAAAATATTTTTAAAACTAAACTTTGGTTATAAGTATTAATCACCATTACATATATTCAAGCAAAAAAGTACAGCCAAACTCATCCAAGAAAGCTGCTAAATTTTCCTTTATAGATTTTGGAATTAATCTGAAGTAGGTACTTGTCCTTTACCTAATTCATGAAGACAAATGTGCTTTTCCTCTATTTTAGCTAGAAGTATGACCACATTAAATGAACCCATTTTTTACATCATAGAGTGCATTTATGAATTCAACCTAAGAAGTTTGCATGCACGAAGATATTACAGATGATTCATGCCCCTACAGCCTAGGAGAGGGAACATATGAAGAGCTATAAGCAGGCAATAACTATACACTCCTTGAAATGTGGAGAGAATAAGGAGAGAAGCCACATTGGGCTGTAGGCAGAGGATTCAAGAAGAAACCACTCTGGAGTAGAACAGCCAGCTTTCTGTAGAATTTGTTCATTCTCATTCCTATGCGTTGTTTTAGAATGAACGAGATGGAATAAAAGCATTTCTGACTAGATTTTGATTCCTATTCCTTTTTTTTTCCCTTGTTCCTGTCAACCCTGCTTGCTCCAGTCGACCCCGCTCGCTCTGGCCGGCTCCCGCTCGCTCTGGCCGGCTCCGCTCGCTCCGGCCAGCCCCCTCCCCCCCCACGGCCCCACTCGCTCCGGCTGGCCCCTTGATTCCTATTCCTAATAACTAGCCAGTCCTATGCCCAACAGCTAGCCAGTCCTATGCCCAATATCTGGTAATGTCAATTCGTTCTTGTTTCCTCAATATTTATAATTGGACAATGTCTAGTTGCTATGCCCAATACCTAGAGCTTGTCCTGTGCCCTTTGACTAGCTATTTAAATGCCCAACAGCTAGTATTCCTGTGTTCAAATGCTAGCTGTTCCTATGTCCAGTCCTATGCCCAATAGCTAGCCTATCCAGTGCCCAATGACTAGCTATTTCCATGCCCAACAGCTAGACAGACCTATGCCAATAGCTAGCTATTCCTACTTTCCAGAGAATGGAAGAGGTCAATGGTTTATCACTCAGGCTTCACTTACTCATTAAGATGTTGAAATCTTTCTTGCCAGTTTCCAGCCCGAGCAACATTTCCAGTCTTATCAATCAGCTTTATTCCAAAAAATTCTAGCATCATTTTATAAGCCAAGAGGAATCTTCTGATTGCTTCCTTTGTTTTTTTGAATTCCTAATATAAAAGGGGGGAGGGGAAAGTCAATTGAAATGACTCAGTTGCTATAAGGACAAAAAAAATGATGATATTATTTATTTGGCTACCTTATGGAAGGTGAATTGAGATTGCATTACCTCAATTTCATATGTGGTTAATTCTTTAGCATAAAAGTTCAAGCCTTGTTCTCTCAGGGGGAAAAGCCTTGATTGTTTAAAAAAAAAAAGAAATAACAATTTTCAATTAACGTCTTGAAAACATAATATTAAACAGGACACAGTTCAAGGCGGCGAACGTGTTACTGACCATTGGATGTAAGTGTGGTTGTGCTCCAGCTTTTCATAGTCCCCTTTCCACTTATTTAGAACCTCTTCAATGTAAACACCTATGTGGCAAATAATTGAGAAAAATGGACCATTCATTAAAAACATGGGGCTGGCATTAAAACATGTGAGTCACACAAGTCTTACATTAAAGTGTTCAGTTTAAAAGCAACACACAAGAATGATCCTAAAAGAGGAATATGCTATGCCATATACCCAGTAATGTAAAAAGTCCAATTAAAATAAAGACAGCAGCACCTCAGATTACAGAAGTGCATACATAAAGTGGCAAAGGATGGCCTAACGAGCGCTTTGTAAATAACACAAGACAACGTTTTGTGATAATACACACAAGCACACATTTTTAAACTGCTCACACCTGCAGGCTTGAGTGTTTCAATGGACTATTTTCCAAAGCCTAACATTTTTGCTATCTGCTTCTGTGCAGGGAAGCTACTTCAAACAACATTACTATCTCTGCATGACTAACAGGAAAACATTGCTCTTATGTGGAATATTTGTTCAGAGCCTCACATTAGTAAATTAATAACAATGACAATTTGTTCAATGTCACACAGTAGTTACAAAGTCGTATGGGAGTGGAACACAAGTCTTTGTGCCTGCAGAAAACAGGCCCTGTGACAATGGCTCATGCTCTCCAATAAGAACTTAATAAAATTCTCATGATCCTCAAGTCTGCCACAGACATCATCCTGGGCCAGTTAGCTAATCTTACAGAAAGCAAACAAAATCAACAACAACAAAACAAAGAACAAAAACAAAAATAAAAACACACTCACAACTCATCTTGTTTCCTCAAAGATCAGCAGCCCATCCCCAAGGGCCTTCCCAGAAATCTGTGTAGCATCACGCCAAGGAATTCAGTATTATTAACATGCTGGAGTCATTTTCCCATGGTTTTATCTTTTTTTTTTTAAATCAATGGTAAATACACTGTGCATTACACCCTCCAAACTTCTGAATACCAAAAAGTTCAAGTTACCTGGATTTGTCCATTTCAGCAACACTCCTCAGGACAAAATGTCAGGATTCCCCAGTTCTAAACATCACCTCCAAACTTTGAGCTCTCTTCCAGCATTCCCACGACCCCCTCCTTCCCATGATTGCGGCATTCTGAAGCATTTGTGTCTTAGGGGTTCCTATTGCTTTGACAGAGCCATGACCAAAAGCAACATTGGGAGGAAGGGACTTATTTCTCTGACATTTTCACATCACATTCCATCACTGAAAGGAAGGACGGCCAGAAACTCAGCGCAGGGAATGAAGCAAAGGCCACAGAGGAATACAGTTTACTAGCTTGCTCTGTCTATTTCATACCATCCAGGCCCACCAGCCCAGGGATGGCACTGCCTGTGGTGAGGTAACCCCTTTGCGTGAGTTCGCGAGCATAAGCACACATGCACACACACACACACACACACACACACACACACATTAGTCATCACTCCAGAGAATGCTTCACAGGCTAATCTGGCAGGCATACTTTCTCAGCTGAGGCTCCCTCTTCCCAACCGACTCCAGCTTGTGTCAGTTGATATAAAGCTAGCCAGCACAGCTCACAATCTAGGACTTTCAGGAGCTGACTCATGGCTCTGAATGTCACTCAGCTTTCACTGAGAGCAAATGACAAGAATCAGAACAATCTGGCCACCCCACACTGGACTTCTAAGGAGTGTATCTGGCTTCTGTTTGCCTGCATACAACTCAGATAACCACTGTGAGATACTCTGTGCTGCCTCAGGGTTTTGCTTATCTGAGAGTTTGTAATCTGTGAGTTTTCACTGTGAGCTTGGGAAGGCTCCTATTCTAATGAGGGAGGTCATATGATTGTGAACAAGGAACATTTATTTGGCAGGGTTTGAACTGGGATTGCTATAGTTCCCCAACCCTTGATTTTGAAAAGTGACAGAGGAAATTCTAAAGACAAACCCTATATTTGCTTATCTTCTAAGTGATTTTTTTTCTTAGGTATGGCACAGCAAAAAGAAGCATGGACCTTGGAACTTAGGGCCACTCTAAAATCAATTCAGTGGCCCAGCAACTCAGCCGTTAAGGTTTCAAATCCCAGTAACCACATCTTCAAGATGAAAAAGCTGAAGCTGACCCCCTCCAAGGTCTAATCACTTAAAATTCAATAGCTCTACAAATCTCTCCTCTTTTCTGCTCATAAATGAAGACTAACACCCCCTAAATGAAACTAAAGTAAACCAGCAAACAGAGACCCTCCCCTCCTAACTTGTCAATAACCACCAAGACACACAGATAGTGAGAAGGTACAGCTAAGCAATATCTATTTCTCCACAGCTCACTAAATGGATGGAAGCAGCCCTACAGCCCAGGGCTCCTGGACACATCAGCCGGCATGGCAAGGGAAAACCAAGGTAACATCCAGCAAATGCAACAAGAATGCATGAAGCCCAGAAGAAGGAGCGCACGCCCAGGTACATGTTACTGTTTAAAACCTGCATGCTAGCAAGGTGGTTTACTCACCATCTGGCTTAAATGGAATTTTGTTCTTATAAAAGCGAAGGTTGCTCAAGTCATTTTGATATCGGATATCTTTGAAGTTCTGCTAAAGGAAAAGATAAATTAATCTCCCGTGTATGGGAACACACACACACATACACATACACACACACATGGCACAAAGGCCCTTCTGACATGTTTGTTTACCAGCATAGTAAAATCAGAGAAACAGAAAGACCACAACAGTTTACACTGAAAAGGCACTTCACTGTCTTACTGGATACTGATGTCGGTACTTGTACAGATCCCTCGCCGCATAGAAGCTTCTCTTTGGTTTAGCATTTCCTTCTATGGAGTCACCGCCCTAGGATACAAAGTGGAACTCCACTTACACAGAGAACCATACTGAGAAACTTCTGGAACAAACTTAAAATAGTCCCTGAGCATTTACAACCTGCCAAGATGAAGGAAATGATTCTGTCTCTTCCATGATGCTTTCGAGCTGGGCATGCTGGCATCAACCTGCCTTATTTGCACTAAAAAACTTCTGTCCTAAGGTATATCACTAAATAAAAAAACTTTATTGTTCAGTGCCTGTGGAGGGTACATGTTAAGGAACAGTGTCGATGCAGAGCAGTGCTCAGAACAAATTGAAAACATGTCCCACCAGGTGTTATACAATGGAGCCTATGACAAAGCGCATTTCCCTGGGTGCCATGAAAGGGTTAAGTCAGTAAATCAATTCTATGCAGAAGATTCTCATTAAATTTGCATCTCCTGGCTGCGCCTGAAAGTCAAGCAATATTTATGAAAGAAAAGGAGGGCTTTAAACTAAATTAGCTTTCTAAACTACTTCAAAGCACCATAACAAATATACAAGGCATGAGTAATCATCTGCCTATTCAATGATCAGTGGGCTAGAAATCAGCAAACTTGACATAATACACAGAGCAAGACAGAGCTCCCCGGTGGAATGAACACTGAAGTACTGTCTATGTGGTAGCTCACTCAGGCTGTTTACAAAGTGCCAGCAATGTGATGTCATTTTAAACGGAGAAGATGCAGGTCTAATAACCTCTAGTTATTCAGACCGTATGTTGTATGGCAAAATTCACTTGTCCAGTGACACTCAGAACGGTACAACGGAACACGATGAAGACGACTGCGGTGCTGAGATATGAATATTCAAGAAGTCTGCCCCTAACCATTTGCCTCATCCCTTCCCACCCTCTGTCTGTGCTGACAGACTAGCATCTTCTAAGCAGCTTTCACGCATTTCTCACTCTTACTACAAGTACAGAGATACTTTAACACCAAGTCCTCCACTGTAGTTACACTGTCACGTTACATAAGCAAGGAAAAGCTCAAATTCTGGTTCTTGCCACACTTTTCAAAATAGCTCTGCCTAGCAAGGTTCAGAATCTATTTAGCCTGAGCTACAACCACAAGCGCTTGCAGAGAGCACGTTCCCATTTACTAAATACACCCATGCAACACGCCTGACTAACAGTTATTAATGCCAGTATCTTGGGAACAAGGTTGCTGAAACTTAAGAGAAAGCGAACAAGGCTCAAAGCCCAGTAACAGTGTAAGAAGTCGCTGCTTCCATGTCTGACTAATTGGGTCAGAACCAGTTTTGTCCCTGCTGGAAGTGATGGATATTTGAAAAATCCTGTCATGAAGATCAACGACCCAAGTCTCTGGATCCAGGAGAGTAAGGTGAGGCCTTAAGCAAATCATTTAGCTGAATCTTAGTTTTATCATCTGTGAGATGAAGCTAATGACTCACGTCCTGCCTGTCCCCAAGACTACCAGGTAAATGATGACATCCTTCAGCCCACCAGATCTGCCCCATTCACTTCTGTATCCTGGCCACTTTTACCTCCTCAGCAAGCTCCTTAACACTCCTCTTCCCTGGATCATCAAATCTTCGCTCTTCCCAACCATTCCGTGCAGCCACCAAACACGCTGTAGTCTCTCTAGTCCTAAGCATAGCGTCTCCCCTGGCCCAGGTCTACCCGACTTGCAGACTGTGTCTCTGCTTTCTTTTGAAGTGAATCATCACCAAGGAACTGTGCATACTCTCTTTTCTTCTACAGCCCACGACCTAAGTAACACTCTGTCCACAGCACTGCTTTAAAATGGGACTATTAGGAACTTTCCAAAAAATCTCCATCTACTCAAATCATGTCTCAGTGGTCATCCCAGGGACTTCCCAGCAGCTCTGGACCCTGTAAGGCCCTGACGCAGTGTTAACACTTGGCTGTCAGAATACCATACTCTCCCAACTTGCTCCCTCTTAGTTTAGCTCCTCATCTTAATCACACCCTGTATAGACAGACTTATTATTCTCACCCCTCATGACTCTTTGATGACCTCTTATCTTGCTTTTTTTGAGTACAACTTATCCTAAATGCATGCCTATAGCTCCAGCCTAGACGGAGCATCTATTTATAGAGATCATTAACTACTCGTCTATCCACTTGGGTGTCTAATAGGACGGAAAACTTAACATAAGCCTTGACTTAACCTCTGAAGCATCTTTCACCCCAGGTTTCCTCACCTCAGTTAGTGGTACCATCTTTTGTCTAACGTTTACAGAGTGGGAGAAGCTAGTCTGCAACCTACTTTAAGGGGGGAACTGACGGGTCCACATAGTGGGCAAATAGGGTAAGGAATCAAAACAACGTCACAATGATTATTTAAGAAGTCTGGTGGAACTTCCAGGAACAAAAATTAACAATTAAAGGATGCTCTACTCTTACTCAGGTTGCAGAGTATTGATTGAAATGGTATGTTATTTTACAATTGACCTAATTAATTAGATTAACAAGTTTTGTTTTGTTTTTGTTTCTTTAATTCCAAATTTCTCAGTGGCTATTTGCTATTTACTTGGAAGACAAATGGGAGGATAACACGCTGAAATGTGGCATGCGATATTGTTTTGGGGTTGAGCACATAATACTAAGTGCAAAATACAAATCAGAACACAAGGCAAGGGCAGCCATGATCTCATTAGCAGGGCCAAGGCCTTCACTTTGGCCACAGACATACTTTCTCTCCTGGTATGCTCTGGGCAAGACTTTCACTTTAAGGCTCACAGTTCTCCAAATGGGGAATTAAAACGGACCGCACACCTGAAAATTGCATTCCATTCAATAACACGCTCAATTAACCTGGATGGGAAGGCTCAGACTTCCTGGAAAGGTGATGCTTCTCCTAAAGTCACATTAGATTTTGGGCTCCATTTTCCTTCAAGTGGTAAAAGGGAGGCCTAATACAGAACCACCAACCTTAAACAGTACAGACTTCTTTAAAAATATACAGTTCCTCTTTTAAAAGTTTCTGAAGCCACAAGAGGTTAAGGGATGTCATCTATCTCTCTTCTAACCTATCTACCTAATTGTATTGGTCAACTGACTTAAGCTTGGTTGGATCAACAAGTCTTCTGGGTGAATGGAAATGTTAAAGGAATACTCGAAGTCATTGAAAGGTCTCTCTTGGGGAAATGAACGGTGTTGTTTTAAGTTTGCTCAGGAACCTTCTGTGATACTTTTAATGGCCATTGGACCCTCGCTGGGAGTGGGAGGCTGCGGGCCGCTTCACAACTGCAGTTGTCTTGATCTGAATAATATTTTAAATCGTTTTTTTAAAATGAAAATTAAAAAAGAAATCAGTAACAGGCACTGACCAGGTCCTTCTCACAAGCTTCTATTTTTAGTTTAGTTCCTCCTACCCCACCTTCGCATCACCCAGCTGCGCTGCAGAGGCAAAAAGAACACCGAGTCGAGTAGGGGTCTGCCTTGGGGGACCTCCCTGCGGGGCGCACAGCAAGGCCCCCGGGGCTAGGAGCTAGCCACCGGGCGATCCTGGACACCGCAGGCTCCCTTAGGTCGGGTGCGGGGGCCAAGCACGCCGAGCATCCGCCCTGCATCCCCGGGAAGCAGTCCCCTCCCCGGCGCCGGGAGCACGACCTCGCCGGGCCCACCGTGAGTCCTGGGGCCGCGTACCTGCTCCGCGCCCGCCGCCTCGGCTTGGTCCTCGGGCACCGGGCTGGCGCGGGACCGCCCTCCAGCTCTCTTGGAAGGTTGCTTGGGCTGCTCCGGCTCGTCGTGCTGCTGGCCCTCGCCACCGCCTGCCGGCCCCGGCTGCTCGGGCTCGGGCTCCGAATCGGTCTGCCAGGTGGAGTCGCAGTCCTCCACGGTGGTGGGCTCGCGAAAACTGACCCCGCCGAGCAGGTTGCCCATTGAAGAGGCGGCGGCGGGCGCGGGCTGCGGCAGCGCGCTAGGGCCCGGGCATGGCCGCGCTCCGCTCGCTCGGGGCGCAGGCGGCTGCTCGCCCGGCCCCCGCCGCACAGCTCAGCGCGGCCGCAGGCGCTCCGGCGCACAGGCTGGGAGGAGCCGGGCCCCTCGGAGCCGCCGCCGCTCGCGTCCCAGCCCGCCGCTCGCGTCCCAGCCCGCCCATCCCGCCCATCCCGCCGCCGCCGCCGCCGCCCCGCCCCGCCTCGCCCCGCCCCAGCGAAGCCAACCCACTCCAGAGCGCGCTGGACTGGCTCCACCGGGACGCGCCCCCCTCCACGGTTCCTGGGAGTGGCCAGGGTCAGCTGCCCCGCCCCCCCTGTGGGCCGGAATCCGCCCCCTTGGGGCTCCTCCCAGCCAAGCAAGATGCCTGATCCCGCCCAGGTCAGAGAGTGGAAGGAGGTGTCTCCATCAGCAGGCCGGTCCTGCCCACACCCCCGCCCCCACCTGAGAGGAAGACAAATTAGCCATAGCAGAAGACAAAAGCTAATTGTGACAGTGCACCCTCTAAACAGGAAATCCAAGCTTCAGGAACAGTACTTAAGGCCACCTAGAGTCCTGCGGTCTATAAAATAAAAGTCAGAGCTCTCTGTCCCCTCATCTAAAGAGCAAACTTCTCTCGAAACAAAGGAGCAAGAAGAATTAGACCAGCACATTTATTTCATCAATGAATGCTCTGGACAGAAAAACGTCTGAATTTATACAACGAACAGGCTGGTTCTAAAAGGAGTGTTGAAGACTATGGTTCTAAGGTCCAAATGCGAACATGCTGTAAGAAAACTTCTAGCTAAAAGTACAACCAAAGAATCTGAAAATGGCAGAGCATGAAACAAACTCCAGGAGCTAGTGACCCTATGCCTGCGCCTGAGTCTTGATAGGACTTTTTCTGCCGTGGGACATTGCCTGGGATCATGGGTTAGTTTTATTAGATTCATCAATTGTACTCAGAACTAGTAATTAAAAAATAAATTGCAAATCCAGGTAGATGTACCCATCTTAAGGGTACATCTTAAGGAAGATTTGGCTAGCAGATGCCTCTCCACAGATAAATCAGTGGTTGCTTCTTTCTAAACATCACAGTAAGGTGTGCCTCTGCTAGTAGTTTCTGGCTTTGGACAGGTCATGTAGAATTGAACTCAGGACCTCTGGAAGAGCTCTTAACTGCTCTCTAGCCCCAAGATGTTTGTTTTAATAGGCCAGCTTGCTTTGTGCACCTCTCCCACAACTGGGGTGGGGAAGAGGATAGGATTATCTATAACATTAAGACTGCAGCAGTCCATACAAATGCTCACGCAGAGCGTTTGCCTAGCAATCCTACAAACTATACAAGGGAACCCACAGCAATGCCTCCCTCCCTCCTCCAAAACCCAAAGTCTTGATATTCAAGATGCTTATGTAAGTTTATTTCTTTTTAGAGTCATATCCTTCCTCAAACCCTCTTGACAATATCTGTGGTTAATTCTTGTTTGTCTCCTCTCTTCCAGGGCTCTGCTCATCCCAAATTAATGTCACTTCATGTTGACAATTACTTGGTGAGAAAGAAAAAAAAAAGTATGGGGCAGCTGTAGAGGTTCATAGGAAGGGTTGGAGGGAGGAAAGGGAAGGGTAAAAATAATGTAATCATATTTTAATTTGAAAATTTAAAAAAGAAGAGAGAGAGAGAGATAGAGTTTTAACCCTCACTCTTGAATTGTTTCTAACCTACCTTAAAAAATAGAACCTGGAATAAGATATACTTTAAGATTTTCAAAGTTAAGCCAAAGGGAACTTTGCATTTTCTAGTATAATAGTTTGGGTTATTCCCTCTGTTAGCTCTGGGCTGACATGTAAATTCAACTCCCATGATACTGACTCGCAGAAAAGGCCACTGGATGTGGACCCTGGCCAGGTCTGCCAGCTAATCCCTGCCTCTCAGTATCTCCTATTAAATGTGAATTGCTTCATGTTGACTCCATTCACCAGATGAATTTCATTCAGTAAGATTCATTGATCCTACTTGGAACAAAATAAACACCCAATAGAGCACTGCTCAAATTTCTGAGTCGTGAAATTTGATAAAATGACTAGACTACTGTTTTTAGGTCACTAAATTCTGAAGTGCTCTGTTATACAGTGGGGAGCACGCATGCAAGCCTACATATATTTACATATATAAACATAAGTAACTGCTACAGTTAAGCTCTTACATTTTCTTATACCTTTTGACATTTTAATTAGTTTTTTAATAGGGTTATAGATCATCTGCCAAGGTGTGAAATGTGTTTATTGGTGAATGTAGTTTTAGATGAGACATTATAAAAGCATAGTATAGAAAAACTCTTAAAGTAAGTTTAAAGCAATAATTTGCCTACATTATATTCAACATATGTTTTTAATAGTAAATTCTGAATATCTCTTAGGCCCTGTAATAAAGGAATTACCCTTAATGAATAATGTTTTTAAAACTTCCTACCTTTGAGAGCATACAACATTTTTAAATTAATAGTTAATTGTGTTTCTAGAAATGCATCATTTTGTTGGATATGGTAACATACCCCTGTCTTAATAAGGGTTACTACTGCTGTAATGACAAACTGTGACCAAAAAGGCAGCTCAGGGAGAAAGGGTTCACTTCATCTTTCAAATGTCAGGTCATGTTCCACCTCTTAGGGAAGTCAGAGCAGGAATGGAAACATAGCAGGAATAGAGGCAGGGAGGAATGCTGCTTACTGGCTTGCTCCCTGTGGCTTGCTCAGCCTGCTTTCTTATAGCACCATGGCCATCAGCCCAGGGGTGTCTCCAACTACAATGTGAAGGACCATGCCACATCAATCACTAATTAAGAAAATGCCCTAGGCTTTCCTTCCAGAGGATTTTAATGGAAGCTTTTTCCTCTCCCTCTTGGATGACTTTTGATTGTATCTAGTTGATATAAAACTAGCCAGCACAGCCTCTGTGGTGCTGGCTATGCATAATTCTACGGTAGGAGGGTTAATTTAGCCCTAGAGTTAAAAATTAACCCAAGAAACGGGAAAATTAACTGAAAACAAAATTAATTTCAACACTTAACCCATAACCAGGAATCACATTAAGTGTGTGTTAGTTTTAGTCATTATTTATCTTTCAAGAGTATCAAATTGAGCACTGTCTTGATTCGAGTGGGTTTGGCTGCATAGACTTGTAAAACGCCCACTTTCCCGCCTTGCCTGCAAGAAAGGAATAATGGGCCAGAATTCTTCTGCAAGTATCTCTTTATTAATCCATGTGGAGAAAGAGGAAGAGAAAGAGAAAGCATCTCTAGAAATACCTTGTTCAATTATACCTCAGTGTGACGTATGTCGCTTGGGTTGGCTGGCTGCTCTTTACCTCAAGATACGCCCCGGGATGGGCGGTGACTTGTGGCTTTGTCATAGATGCACGCGCACTGAGCTTGTTTACGTATCTAGGCAACCGGCGCTGGAGCGCGAACTCGGGAGCCGCGATGGGCGGTGACTTACGTGATCTCCTCACAACACCTGCGCACTGAGCTTGTTTACGTTTTTTTAGGCAACCGGCTCCTAGGTAACCCGCTCGGGAGCGCACCGGCTTGGGAGGGAGTTGCACGCGGCTCCCTACATAGACTGATGTTTGAATGGTTGGCCCACTATTAGGAGGTGTGTCCTTGTTGAAGTAGGTGTGCCCTCATTGGAGGAACTGAGTCACTGTGTAGGTGGCTCCACCAAGAGTGGAAGCTAAACTTCTGACTGACTTAGGATCAGGATGTAGAACTCCTTCTTAAGCACCATGTCTGCCTGGATGCGTCCATGTTTCCCCCTGTGATGATACTGTGTGACGGAACCTCTGGAAACCCAAACTAAGACAAGCACTACTGTGATTTGTATGAGGAATGAAGAGGAAAGTACTCTCCAAATGAATAATAATGAAACATGGTTCCTGCCTCCCTGCATTCAGATTCTTCCCAATTCACACAGGTACTATTGCACCTCCCCAGGGTAATTCTGCTTTCAATTTTGTTTGGGGAGCATTAAAATGTCTTAAAGAGTAATGGACACTTCAGAAACTAAACCTTTTGGGTAGATTCCCAAACACATCAGACATAACTTGATTTTTATGGTGAGTTATGTTTTAACCAAAAAAAAAAAAAACAGCCGGGCGTGGTGGCGCACGCCTTTAATCCCAGCACACGGGAGGCAGAGGCAGGCGGATTTCTGAGTTCGAGGCCAGCCTGGTCTACAGAGTGAGTTCCGGGACAGCCAGGGCTACACAGAGAAACCCTGTCTTGAAAAACCAAAAAAAAAAAAGAATATTAATGAAGAAGCTCTATTGTTGAATATGTCCTTTGAGAATCTTCCAAATAAAATCAGAGGTCAGCTAAGGCCCAGTTTACCTAATCTCGGGCATTAACCCCACAGAAGCAGCCCATAGAATCCTAGAGGTGGGAAGAAAAAAAGATGTCTCAAAGAGACAATCGAGTGCTATACCAGTCCCTTTCATAGTAGAAGTCTCTGCTAATTCTTGCATCGTACCCTTGGGAAGAAGATGCTCTTTGCAATACAGGACCAGAGTCCCAGTCCATACTCCAGGACAGACCTTCACCAAGGACGCAACTTATACAACCTCTCCTGGAGTCTTTGACCAAACCTGAGCTCACTGGAGATTTTCATCGACCTTTCCTTTCTAAATAAGGGATTTGTAAATGTGTTTTATTTTATGAAGATAAAATTCAGGGTTGCTTTGTACTAGCACCCAGTACTAGCTCTCCTGCATGGGCCACACCACTATTACCACCACAATACCTCCTTCAGAATCTGCTCTCTACTGGATGCTGCACTTGGAAAGACTTCATCTGCCTGTTATTATTATCCATATAGGATTTCATTTCTAGTGTATTTTATATCCATTAACACTTTCTTAATATTTTTCTTACCCCTGCCTCCAGTCTTCAATTCAAGCAATTTTTCTAGAACAGAGCCAAAGCTCTCAATGTTGTTTTAAAATGAGATCCAGATGCAAAAGAACATATATCTTGTTTCAACTTAAATCAAGTTTTATATAATGAAGAGATTTCTGTAGTTTTAATAATTAAGAGAAGATGCCAAATATTGTGCTATCAAGTTTTGGTAACAAAATGAATTAAATTCTCTCACTGGCAGTCAAACTGCTGCCAAGACTCTAATCTATCCCTGGGGGACTTTAAATATTACCACATCCAATCTATCAAAATGACAAAATATGATAACTGTGTGATTCTAGTTTGTTTTCATTGGTTCGCAACAATTAATTTGTTTAACCAGCATTCACCAGGGAGGGATGGCCATTGTGTAAGCCAGGGCTACAGACTTCCAGTTTTAGAGAACATTAGGGAAGACAGCAATTTAATCAACCTGATAATAGCCATGCAAAGTTTAAGTACAATAGAGACAAGACAGGGTGACAGGAGTGTAGTGTTAGGAGGTTTCTCTGAGGGAGGTGACACATAAATGAAGAATAAAGACTCAGAGGAGGAACAACAGAAGAAGGAGCAATGAGAAGAGACTTTCTGGCCAAGACTCCGGTGTGAACAAAGACAGCAAAAGCAAGACTGGTTCCAGCACAGACAAACTTGAGCTGGCCAGAGCTGGTCAGAGCAGCTGGGTTCTGAAAAACCATCTTAAAGATGTTTGTTTTCCTTCCTTCAAAAACTACTAGCTAGCCTCTTTCATCAAGAACAACCCTATTTTGATGACTTCTGTAAGGTTTATGTTGATTATTACTCTGTGGTAAAGTACTAGTGTGAGGAGTGACCTTCCAGCGGCAAGTTGTTTGAAACACTTGCAGTACAGACAGATGCAACAGAGCCTAACTTAACTGTTTGGTGGAACCCGAGAAACCCTCATTCTAGCAAGCATCTTGGTTCTCTTAAATATGAAAAACTGTGTATCTGAAAATGTCCACAATGAAGTAGATGTCTAAGAGGGAAAACAGCACTGCCAAACTACAGGTTTATCTCCAAGAACTGTTTTTCTTTTTTTTCTTTTTTTTTTCTTTTTTCTTTTTTTTTAAGATTTATTGATTTATTATATGTAAGTACACTGTAGCTATCTTCAGAAATTCCAGAAGAGGGTATCATATCTTGTAACGGATGGTTGTGAGCCACCATGTGGTTGCTGGGATTTGAACTCAGGACCTTTGGAAGAGCAGTAGGTGCTCTTAACCACTGAGCCATCTCTCTAGCCCCAAGAACTGTTTTTCAATTCAAAGGCTGTCTACAGTCACATTAGACAGTGAATATTTTCACAGTACAAAGTCCTTTGTATCTACCAATCACACCAAAGTTCTTACTTACTAAAGCCAATATTAAAGGTGCATAGTGTGTATGTGTTGCTTTAGGGCATCGTAAGTTACTGGACATATTGATAGTAAAATTAATCAGAAACTAATATAGAACCAGGTAAGAAATTGCCACTTGCATAACTAAACAAAGAAAGTCAGCCTGTGAATGAAAAGCAGAGCAGTCTTCAGAGTTAAAAATAACACTTGTTCAAAACTATAGTTTATATTTCTTGTTTGCATCATTTAGCTGGATATTGTTGTTTTAAAATGAACACCATAAATCTTATGAAACAAGAATGCTTGCTTTCAAAGCTGATTTCATGAATTAAGAGGTTATGTATCATATAATCTTTTCAAAAATTATTCCACTATTTTCCCTTATATAATTCTTGGTCCTTTAAATTTTTCTAATCACTTAAAAGCATAACAGTAACTGAACCAAACATATATATATATATATACACATCCTGGAATTTTCCCCAGATCTGAAGGACATTTGCTATAAAAATCATCAGTTGAGTGCATGGATAATCTTTTGTGTACCGTGTAAAAGCATCACCTGTCAATAAAGAGCTTAGTGACTTATAGCAAGGCAATAGAGAAGGTGAGACTTCTGGGAGGAGACGGAATCTCTTGGAAAGAGTCAGGTGATGAAGGATTCTCCACTGACTGGCAGATGACATCAGGCATGTAAACTGAGAGGTAACTAGTCATGTGGCAGACATAGATTATTATAAATAGGTTAATCGAGTTAGTGAGTTATGAGCTAGATGGGGGAACGAGCCTAGCTTAAGGCCTAGACATTAATTCATGAATAATCAGCCTCGGTGGCTTTCCTCGGGAACTGGGGCAGACTTAGAAAAGCCTAACTGGTTAGAGCCAAGAAACATGTGTGTTGTGTGGATGTGTTCCAGGTAGGCTTCCTGGGAGTCCCTGCCCTCCTCCTGATCTTTTTAAATGATCGTAAAGCAATGTGTTCCCTCCAGGCAACTCTGAGTACAGATACTGCTATGAGAACACATCAGAAGCAATAGTTTTGCTGTCTTGGAGCCCTGAGACCCAGCTCAGGGATTCAGTGGGGCCAAAGGACAAGCACAAATGACTTTATCTGGACTTGCTGGCAGCTTCAGTACACTCACATCTCTGCCTAAGGGACAGCCCAAATAGCTTAAAGTTAAACTGACTCAAACTCTTGCCTGGCCTTCATTGAGATGGGTGTGCACTTTGGTGACCTAAAGAGTAACTCTGCATAGGTGGCCAGCCACGGAATCAAGATGGAGCTGAGCTGTGGTAATGTGAGAGGCAAGAAGTATAACTCACTCTTGAATGACAATGTGTTTGCTTGTTTCTTTGTTTGGGGGATTGGGACTGAATGTTTACCTTCCTAGTACTGCATGTCTGAGAAGACCAAACCTAAGATTTTCAACTTAACGGGCCAGCAAATATCTTCAACAAAATAATAGAAGGAAACTCCCCAAACCTAAAGAAAGAGATGCCCATGAACATACAAGAAGCCTACAGAACTCTAAATAGACTGGACCAGAAAAGAAATTCCTCCCGACACATAATAATCAAAACAACAAATGCACTAAATATAGAATATTAAAAGCAGTAAGGGAAAAAGGTCAAGTAACATATAAAGGCAGGCCTATTAGAATTACACCAGACTTCTTACCTGAGACTATGAAAGCCAGAAGATCCTGGACAGACCCTAAGAGAACACAAATGCTAACCCAGGTTATTATATCCAGCAAAACTCTCAATTAACATAGATGGAGAAATCAAAGTATTCCATGATAAAACCAAATTCACACAATATCTTTCCACGAATCCAGCCCTTCAAAGGATAATAAAGGGAAACTACCAAAACAAGGATGGAAACTACACCCTAGAAAAAAACTAAAAAGTAATCCTTCAACAATCCTAAAAGAAGTCAGCCCCAAGAACAGAATCCCAACTTTAACAACAAAATTAACAGGAAGCAACAACTACTTTTCTTTAATTTCTCTTAACATCAATGGACTTAATTCCCCAATAAAAAGACATAGACTAATAGATTGGCTACACAAACAGGACCCAACGTTTTGCTGCTTACAGGAAATGCACCTTAGGGAAACAGACAGACACTACCTTAGAGTGAAAGGCTGGAAAACAGTTTTCCAAGCAAATGGTCTGAAGAAAAAAGCTGGAGTAGCCATTCTAATATCGAATAAAATTGACTTTCAACCCAAAGTTATCAAAAAAGACAAGGAGGGGCACTTCATACTCATCAAAGGTAAAATCAACCAAGATGAACTTTTAATTCTGAATATCTATGCTCCAAATGTAAGGGCAGCCACATTCATTAAGAAACTTTAGTAAAGCTCAAAGCACACATCGCACCTCACACAATAATAGTGGGAGACTTCAACACCCCACTCTCACCAATGGACAGATCCTGGAAACAGAAACTAAACAGAGACACATGGACACTAACAGAAGTCATGAAACAAATGGATTTAACAAATATCTACAGAACATTTTATCCAAAACAAAAGGATATACCTTCTTCTCAGCGCCACATGGTACCTCTTCCAAAATTGACCATATAATTGGTCACAAAACAGGCCTCCACAGATATAAAAATATTGAAATTATCCCATGCATTTTATGTGACCACCATGTACTAAGGCTGATCTTCAATAACAACATAAATAATAGAAAGCAAACATTCTCATGGAAACTGAACAACACTCTACTCAATGATTTCTTAGTCAAGGATGAAATAAAGAAAGAAATTAAAGACTTTCTAGAGTTTAATGAAAATGAAGCCACAACGTACCCAAACTTACAGGACACAATGAAGGCAGCCCTAATAGGAAAACTCATTGCCCTGAGTGCCTCCAAAAAGAAACTAGAGAGAGCATACACTAGTAACTTGACAGCACACCTAGAAGCTCTAGAACGAAAGGAAGCAAATTCACCCAAGAGTAGAAGAAGGCAGGAAATAATCAAACTCACGGCAGAAATCAATCAAGTAGAAACAAAAAGAACTATTCAAAGAATCAACCAAACCAGGAGCTGGTTCTTTGAAAAAAATCAACAAGATAGATAAATCTTTAGCCAGACTCACTAGAAGGCACAGGGACAGTATCTTAATTAACAAAATCAGAAATGAAAAAGGAGACATAACAACGGAACCTGAGGAAATCCAAAACTTCATCAGATCCTATTACAAAAGGCTATACTCAACAAAGCTAGAAAACCTGGAGGAAATGGACAATTTCCTTGACAGATACCAGGTACCAAAGTTAAGCCAGGATCAGATTAACGATCTAAACAGTCCCATTTTCCCTAAAGAAATAGAAGCAGTCATCAATAGTCTCCCAACCAAAAAAAGTCCTCTCCCTTCTATCTACCGGTTTCATCTCTGGCAGTCTGCTTCCCATCTCCTCCTGCCTAGATCCAGGCAGTACAACAAAACCGACTGGTGGCAGGGTCAGGGTTCCAGTGGACCCCAAAAGGTGAACATTTCCGAAAAACCATTGCTCTAGGAAGCTTGTCACTGCATTTTGACATTAAAGTGAGTTTTATAAAAGAATGGAATGGCGTCAGTGTAGAAAACGATGGTTGCCAGTAACTGTGACAGTGTTACTGCTTCTTAGGCATCAGTCTATGTAAGCATAGAAGAGTTTCTTGAAAGCCCAGCTGGCTTCTTCTATTGATCACTGTGGCACTCCCCAAGGCAAGCTCACTGACATCAACTGCATAGGCTCAGAACCTTGAAGGGCCACTGTGTGGAGTTTACCTGACCTGAGAATACTCAGTCATCTTACCAATCCATTAGGGAAGTCCTCAAGAGACCAGCCCATGAAACCACATTCCACTTCTTAATTTACAAGGAGAACCCCGACAAGCCTGCTGCCCCAACTCAGGGTCTACCCCACTCAACTTGGTGAGCATAGAATGAGGAAAGGGATGGGGGAGGGCACTATGGGATTGATGTCTTCAAAGTCTTCAGCCCTCCAAATCTACAACCTTCTTTTGTAAAGATTTGGGAGAACTGCAATGTACCTTCCCCAACCCCTCCACCCCACCCCCGGGAAATGTTCTGATATAACATACCACACATACAAACATACTTTAAACTCTAGCTTTTCTGCCCATCAGTGACTTGACTGCTTGAGTGGATTGTCCAGGCAGGATTATCCAAATCTACAAGAAGCTGAATGTCATGGATTCCAGGCAAATAGAATAGCAGTAGGAAGATCCACTGCTGGAGACTCCCTGCTGTGCCTCCTGCTGGATTACGGGATGTTTGCTACAGGGTAGTTGGAAGGAAGAAAAGGGTGTTAGAAACTTTAATGCCAGTCTTTGTTTCAACTTGTGCTTTCAATTTGAAACCATTCAATGATGAATCAAAACTTGGTATTCAACGAAACCTGGATTCCCCAGCTTTTGAATGTGTAATATGGTTGTTCCAAGTACTGCTTCTAATAAACATTAACAAATGACAATGGAATTTGTATTTTCCTCCCTAGAGCTACTTATTATGGATGGCATATATAGTCAGGTTTTCAAAGCCTTCTAATAAATATAAGGAAACAACCTAGCTTAGCTTAGCAATAGGCTCACAAAACTGGTATTTATTACGTCCACCAACTACCTGAAAATTCTCTGCCCAGCACTGACAATGTTTCCATCCTAAGATGAGAGATTAGCTTTGCAGGTGTGTCCTCCCTACCTGACACACTCTAACCCACTGCTTCTCAACCTTCATAATGCTGAGACCCTTTAATACAGTTCTTCATGTCGTGGTAGCCCCCAACTCTTCTGTCACTACTTCATAAGTGCAATTTTGCTACTGCTAGGAATTGTAAATATCTGATATGAAGGATGTTTGATACACCACCCCAGGAGGCCCCTCATAAGTTGAAATCCATTGCTTTAACCTATCAGTGCCTGCTCTGAGCAGACTTATCCCCCTGAAGACACTGCATGTTAGGCACAGATCTTTCAGTATGAAACCAGAAGCACATAATATTGCATGAAAATGTAAAACTTTTGTTCTGTAAGCAATGCAACTGAGAAAATGAAAGAGAAGGCTACACTTCAGGAGAAAATATTTTTAAAATCATATACTCATAGGGGCAAGTATCTGGAATACTTGAAATTTTTCTAAAACTCAACAATAAACAGCATCTTAAAATTAAAATGACAAATGATTTTAATAGGGACTCCACTAAATAAAAACACATTCATAGTGGAACATGTGTCCTTATTACCGGTAGGGAAGCAGGGCGGGGATGGGGGAGGGTATGGGGAAATTTCTGGATAACACTTGAAATGTAAATGAAGAAAATATCTAATAAAGAGAAAAAAAACACATTCATAGTTAAAGGGTAATTCAAGTAAGAACAACAACAACAACAAAAAGATGCTTTAAATCATTAGTTATTTATGGAAATGAAAATCACACCTATAGTGACATAGCAGTATATACCTGTGAAAATGGGATAAAAACCACAGGCAATGTCAAGCGCTCACATTGCTAGGGAGACCTAAAATGGCTAATACATTCTTAAACTTAGGTATAGGCTCATAAAGCCAGCATCTATTACTTACACCAGACCTTGCTGTTGAAGAGTGTGACTACAAAGACAGCTCACTGAGTGCTTATCGCTGCCGGCCTTTCAATTAACTGAATAATCCATTTGAGAACAAACTTGTCTCCATTTTTCTTTTATATTGTGTAAAAATAGAAGTTCACAGACCTTAACAACAGCAGAGTACCAATTCTACAGCATTGCATCTTTGGCTTTTTTTTCTCTCTCTCTTTTTTTGCAATTGTAAAATGTGAAAAGGGGTAGTTTTGTTTTGCATTTCAAAAGTGCAACAAAATTTAATACTTCCTTAAGGGACAATGATGCAAGCTTTGTGTTGGGCCATTTTCTGATGAGGCTAAAAACATAGATGATAAATTAGAAGAGAAATCAGAGACTGCTGGTGTTAAACACACACCCAGTTTTTAAAGAAACCCAGTTTTTAAAGAATATTAGTAGGAAGAAAAACAAAAAAGCCAGGAGCTTGCTTCCCTTCCTTGTTTCCTACAGGTCTCATTGCCCTTGGACTAATTCTGCCCTTCCCTGGAATTGGTATATCATTAGGAAGCACAAAGTGTAACAGACATGGCTCAGTCTGATCATAGATACATCAGCCACACCTGCCAAATATATCAATGTATTGTTTTTATTTGAGAATAAATAGGAAAATGCCCTGTCATTTCCTCTTTCTTCCCAGAAATTGCATGAATTACAAGTTATGGCCAGCCTTTCCATTCACAGAATACTACATTTGTGAATAATTTTTCTCCATATTTTGGTATTTGTATAAAAATAAAAAAATCTTAATTATAGTAATTTAAATTAAATAATTCTCAATAAAGTATTTTCAAGGTTCTATTTTAATAAGTGAAAATGTCACTTCCAGCTGTTTAGAGTAGAGACCAATCAGAGGAAAATTTCACGAGTATTTGCTCATGATTGGCATGAAGTTGTAACAGGAAATGTTCCCAGGTTCGAAACAAACCCGAATTAATTCAGTAGAAAAAGTTGTTCCAAACATATTAACAATACTTGTGAAACATTTGTATCCCAGACTACTTAGCCATCTTTGGGAAGTTATAAATGCTCTGGCTGTTATTCTGGGTTGGACAGAGGCAGAAACAAAACAACTGGTTTGCAAGGCCCTATGGTTCCTTTTCAGGGAAGTCCTTTGGGCTCTTGTCTCAGCACCCACCACTCTTTTACACTGTCAATGTATACTGTATTAGTGATCACACCCTTGGATGAGGTAGAGACAGAGAGAGTGAGACAGTGTGATCCTCAGTCCAAGTTTTGAAAGTTCACTTGACCAGAAGCTCCTATTACCACTGCACTATTTTTAACTTCCATTTACCGCAAGCTACAAATGACCAGTGCTCTGTGTGCTTCTTCTTCCTTACGTGTTTCTCTCAGCAAGTGCTCTGTGTGCTTCTTCCTTACGTGTTTCTCTCAGTGCTTTCTGAATTCCACTTCTCTATCCCCCTCCTGAAACTGCTCCAAGTCACTGAATGAGGTTCAGCATTTCTATAACATGCCAGTCTTCTTGCTAAATATACTGCTTCCATGACTGGATTCGCCTTTGCACCTGGTGCCCACCACTTTCAGAAAGCCTAACGGTTATCTCCCCATTTCTCCAATCCCCCAACTTCCTTAAGGGGTTCATCTTATTGTGGTATCAACTTGAAAATATCAGATCTCTTCCACTATGGCTGCCATTTGGTACCTTCACCTTCATCCTCCAAGAGGTTCTACCATTAACAAGAACATCTGCAGATGGATCTTTTTATTTTCATACTTCAGAAGATGAGCTACATTCAGTACTTTCTCTAGTAAATCAAAGACAGGTTTTTCAAGTGAAAATTAGGGCTGTAAATCTTCTGAAAAAATGCACAGCACTGGTGTGGTATGATGGTGGTATGGTGGTGTGTGTGTGTCTGTGTGTGTAGGTGTGTGTGTATGGGTATGTGTGTGTATGTGTATGCACATGTGCCTGTGCGTGTGTGCACTGACTTTGATGGCGACATTTCGCCTGCACAGGCTTTGTTAGTGCTTTGTCATGGATACACACTGCCAATTGAGACAATAGTCACATCGAACATAGTATACATCATCACTGAATGCATTCTAACATGACACCTATAGTCCACTTATTAAGTATGTTTGCGTTTCTGACTTTAAGATCACTTTTACTTCCTACCCCTTTCCTCTCCAATGTCCCTGCCACCTCAGAGTCTCAGTATGACTTTTTTTTTTTAATGTATGTTTGCCCTCAGGTGAAGTGCTAGGAGCTGAGATCCAGATGCCTGGTCCATAATTTGGTCAAACAGGCTATTTTAGGCTACCCATGATCTTTCTCCCTAATGAAGTCATAGACGTCGTCAACCTCCTTATCATTCTCTTAGTTCTTTTCTTTAGAACCTTGTAACTGCCCTAAATGAGTTCTCATTTGTTCCTTATAGAGAAAAATCTGGGTTTCATTTAAGGCAGGAGTACTTTTCCTATGTTCTTTATATATCCACTGTGAAATGTTGCATGCTTCTTTATAGCTTTGACATAAAAAATTCAGTAACTCGCTTTCTGGTCTTTTCTAGTGGTACTTCCATGGTCTCTCAGGTTTCCCATATGGTTCTGCCCACTCCCTTTCTTCTCATCTTCATCAGATAACGCTCATTCCTTAATACATATCAATGTAAAATATTTTCTTATTTCTTACCCAACGCTTGCATTGTTTCCATTTTAAGACGGGAGCTTGGTTTTGCTGGCATGACTTAATCACTCCCTCTGACCTTTCAACACCTGGGAATGCCAAGTGCTTGCATTGCTCAGAAAAATCTAAAATGGTTAGTACATCCTGGAACCAGTGGTTAGGTTATTAGGAAGTTAGACATGCACTTTACCAATGTCTCAGCAGTTGTATTTAACTTTTTATGTTGGAGATATGAAATGTCCTCCTCCAAAAATTTGTGTATTAAAAGCTGGTATCTCTCTTGAGGGACAAATGGATCATAAGGGTGCTAGTTGCATTAATGGAGACCCCGAAACTTTTCCTCCTTTAAAATTCTTTCTCTCAGGTGTTTGGTGACATAAAGCTGACAACCAGAAAGGATGAGAAATAAAATCATAATATGTGTTAGTGAACAGGGCAGCTTCCTTTGTACTTCCCAATCCTCAAAGTCCACCAATAGAAGAGACTAAGAAGGTGAAGACACTCACCCAACCAATACTGCTCAGGAATGAAGGAGAGCATACTACTGACACAATAATAACAAGGGTGGGGCTCAAAAGCAGTGTACTGCCTGAAGGAGGTCAGTCTTAGAACACCTTAGCCTCCACTGCACCTACATACTCTTCCAGGAAAGGAAAGTGAAAGCAAGAGAGAACAGAGAACATTCAGGGCATAGGAAAGGTAGGGGAGGGTAACCAGCAAGAAACCATGCTACTAAGGCAGGCCTGGTGAGAATGAAACTCATGTATCCTGATTATAACTGTGCTTACATGAATCTGTGGATTTTATACAAAAAGGGTACATTATGTTAACTCAAGAAAAATATGGTGTGTGTGTGTGTGTGTGTGTGTGTGTGTGTTTTGGTCTGTTTGTTTCATTTTTTAAAGACAGGGTCTTTCTATGTAGCCCAGGCTGTCCCTGAACCTGTGGCTATTCTGCCTTGGTGTCCCTAGACCTGATATCAGAGGCATGAGCCACCATGCCTAGGTGAAAAAAATATGAATAGAAATAAAACAATAGAGATCAGAATTAAGTTGTTACATCGAGTTCTTCCAGAGACATCCTTATAGTAAGATTGCTTGTAATGTTTTGGTAACCAAAGCAACCATGAAATTAGTATATGTGAATGTATTTAATAAAAAGTTGTACAAGTTATGGGCAGTGGTGGCACATACCTTTAATCCTAGCACTTGGAGGCTGAGGCAGGTGGATCTGTGAGTTTGAGGCCATCCTGGTTAACAGAGTGAGTTCCAGGACAACTAGGGCTACACAGAAAAATCCTGTTTTGAAAAAACAAAACAAAACAACCAACCAACACCCTATAAAGCAGGAAGCAGTTTAAGAGACAAGACACCTCTAATCCCTTTTCATCATTGCCTTCCCCCTCGCCCCCCTTTTTCCTCTTTATTACAAGAAAAAAGGGAGGTATCTTGGTATCAGCAATATCACTCACAATGGACATGGACCCAAGCATATGTTGCCAGGGTAATTGACATACATTCCCAGAATCCACTTGGCTCACTTCCCACTTACACCTGAGAATGGTTATGTCATAACCTAAATAAAAGGCAGACCCTTCTCACCTCTGCTCTCTCTCTATTTCCCCTTTGTTTTCATCACCACCTCTGCCCTCTTTCCCCACAATAAACTTCCCACGTGGTACTGTATTGGCCTGGTGTTGTATGTCCAGACATGAGTCATGATTCTAACACAATATAACCAACTAAATAAACAAATTAAAGGTGTTATTTTTTACTTTTTAAAGAGAATTTTCTTTGCAAAAATAGCATATGATTGGGTGTTTGGTAAGCTATACAAAGCTCAGTATAGTTAGATGAACACTTTTTGAGTGTCTACTAATAAACAACAAATCATATTTATATTATGAGACAAAGAAAAATTTTATGTAATGAAACAATGTTATTTACCATGGCTGTATTATGATAGCTATAAGTTAATGGTCAATAATAACACTTATCACATTAATTGGCTTAAAGTACAATGCTAATGATACCTGAGGACATATCATGGTGGAGAAAGGTCAGCAGAGGGTTTCCATGGATCTGCTAGCAAGACTTCAGAACACTGATATTTAGAATGCATTGCAAATACTCAGGCTCTAACTTCTAATACACCCTTGAGTCTCAAACTATTAGATATTGGTACTTTCCATAAAAAAATCAATATACCTCTTATACTTATATGTCCAAATTGCCTTGTTCTCTATAGGGTTTTTATCTTATTGAATGAATCTACTGCAACAAAGCCAAACCTACACACAATTGCTTGTATCTGCAACCTACACACAATTGCTGTATCTGTAACTTATTTTGTAGCCTTCCACAGTAATGGTTTTGTGGCCAGCTGAATGACTTTTAGAAAGGGACTGGATACTGAGGTCTCTGACCTAATCAATAGATTAATCTTTTCCAGGACTTATAACACCATTAAGATTAAATGTCAATATAGTGGTGAACATGCTTTAAGCCAATGAAACTTCACACAATATTCCTGTACTAAATGAGAAATAAACCTGTTTCTTCAGGATAGCCCTTAAACCTACAACCAACTCTGTCTGCTATATCTAACTTGGACAGTCAGCTATTAAAAGCTCATGAGGATGCCAAAATACGGCAGGGGTGAGATGAATGTGTGTGTGTGTGTGTGTGTGTGTGTGTGTGTGTGTTTAAATTATTTTATTACTGCAAACAACAAAACTCTAATGAGATCTTGAGAGAATATCGACATTTGCCAAATCTATAAATTAAGGAGTGAGAGGCAAACGAAAGATGAACTTAGCCAGATACAGCTCTGATAGAAAGGACTTGGATAGAAGAGTCAATGGATTACTAGAAGTTAAATCTGGGATGACTGGCAAACACATAGCCCTTGGAAACTTAAGGTATGGGAAGTGCACAGGAGTAGGCATGCACAGAAAGAACTCAGTAACCACCTCTACCAAAGGGAAATCCTGAACCAGGACCTTTCTTCTACATCTATTATTTGGAACAAAAGCCTACATCAATATGGGTGTCTAAGGCTTTCACCACTGTGAAGAGACACCATGACCAAGGCAACTCTTATAAAGGGCAGCATTTAACTGGGGCTGGATACAGGTTCATAGGTTTAATGCATTATCATCATGGCAGAAAGCAGGGCACCATACGGGAAGATAGATAGATAAATAAATAAATAAATAAATAGACTGAACACAAGTCAATGGTAATTAACCATACTGAAAAACAAAGAGAAGAAAAGATTGAAACCCTTCTAGGTGTTTTTACCCAAAAGATCTTGTAGAGAGCCATAAGCTCCCTCCCCAGTTCGAGCTGCTGCGCGCTTCCCGCGCGTCCCGAGCGGGAGCAGCTGGCTAGTTGTAAACAAACCCAGTACGCAAGCGTGACGCAATCACGTAAGTTACCGCCCACCGCGGGAACCCGAGCGCCCGCGCTGGTTAGTACGCGCACGTCTGTCACCGCCCACTCCCAGGGCACGAGCTGTAAACCAATCCAAGCAACTTGCGTCATTGAGGTGTGCTTGAATTAGGTATATCTAGGAGCGGGCTCCCCGACTCTTTCTCTTTCCCACATGGATAAATAAAGAGATGCACGCAGAAGGACTCTGACCCCTAATTATTCTCTCTCGCAAGCGGGACGGGAAAATTTGGTCTGTTTCAGGTGGTGCCGAGATCCCGGGAGATTAACCATCGCTGGCACAGGAAAGAGCGAAAATTCAGAGTTCAGAACATGCTGATAGAAAATCCTACACCTGAATTTCTATCCTATCTCTATTCAGCCTACAGCCCAGGTATTTTTCAATTGAGAGCAAATAAAACCCTGGTGTAGCCAACCAATTGAATACTAGTTACCATTTAAAAAATGAGTGAGTGCTACTTACAACTGCACTAGTGAATTCCAAATATACTTTGACAAATGAGAGCACCCAGACTGAAAGGCAATGGTATTGTTCTATTTATACAAAGTTGAAAAGAAGCAGACATCATAGTGAGAGTGGCTTTAGACATAGTGGGAGTGGCTTTCTGCAAAAGTGCAAACACAAAGGACATTGAGATGATAGGACCATTCTGTGCCACGACTGTGATGGTAGGTACAGAACTCTCAGCTTTTGTCAAAGCCTGAAGAATTAAAGACTATGAGGGGTTCCGGTCCATACTAGCCCCACACCACCTTGGGCACAAACTGCAACCAACTCTGTCTGCTATATCTAACTTGGACAGGAGTGCTGACAGAGGCTAACAGAATCACATGAGGAACAAGCTCCAGCCAGACACATCTAGAACATCTAACACCAGAGATTACCAGATGGCAAAAGGCAAACATAAGGATCTTACTAAAAGAAACCAAGACCACTCAGCATCATCAGAACCCAGTACGCTCACAAGAGCAAGTCCTGGATACCCCCACACACCAAAAAGCAAGATTTAGATTTAAAATCGCATAAGATGATTCTGGTAGAAGACTGTAAGAAGGGCATTAATAAATCACTTAAAGAAATACAGGAGAACACTGCTAAAAAGGCAGAAAACCTTAAAGAGGAAGCACAAAAATCCTTTAAAGAATTACAAGAAAACACTGCTAAACAGGTAGAAGTCCTTAAAGAGGAAACACAAAAATCCCTTAAAGAATTACAGGAAAACACAACCAAACAGGTGATGGAATTGAACAAAACAATCCAAGATCTAAAAATGGAAGTGGAAACAATAAAGAAAACCCAAAGGGAGACAACTCTGAAGATAGAAATCCTAGGAAAGAAATCAGGAACCATAGATGTGAACATCAGCAACAGAATACAAGAGATGGAAGAGAGAATCTCAGGTATAGAAGATTCCATAGAGAACATGGGCACAACAATCAAAGAAAATGCAAAATGCAAAAAGACCCTAACTCAAAACAGCCAGAGAAATCCAGGACACAATGAGAAGACCAAACCTATGGATAATAGGAGTAGATGAGAATGAAGATTTTCAACTTAAAGGGCTAGCAAATATCTTCAACAAAATTATAGAAGAAAACTTCCCTAACCAAAAGAAAGAGATACCCATGAACATACAAGAAGCCTACAGAACTCCAAATAGACTGGACCAAAAAAAAATTCCTCTTGACACATAATAATCAGAACAATTGAGTGTACTGAATAAAGATAGAATATTAAAAGCAGTAAGGGGAAAAGGTCAAGTAACATATAAAGGCAGGCCTATTAGAATTACGGCAGACTTCTCACCAGAGACTATGAAAGCCAGAAGATCCTGGACAGATGTTATACAGACCCTAAGAGAATACAAATGCCAGCCCAGGCTACTATACCCAGCAAAACTTTCAATTACCAGAGATGGAGAAACCAAAGTATTCCATGACAAAACCAAATTTACATAATATTTTTCCATGTATCCAGCCCTTCAAGGGATAATAAAGGGAAAACTCCAACACAAGGAGGGAAATTATACCCCAGAAAAAGCAAGAAAGTAATCCTTCAAAAAAGCTAAAAGAAGATAGTCACAAGAACAGAATCCCAACTCAACAACAAAAATAACAGGAAGCAACAATTACTTTTGCTTAATATCTCTTAATATCAATGGACTCAATTCCCTAATAAAAAGACCTAGACTAACAGACTGGCTACATAAACATGATCCAACATTTTGCTGCATACAGGAAGCCCACCTAAGGGAAAAAGACAGACACTACCTCAGAGTAGAAGGCTGGAAAACAAATTTCAAAGCAAATGGCCCAAAGAAACAAGCTGGAGTAGCCATTCTAATATCGAATAAAATTGACTTCCAACCCAAAGTTATTAAAAAAGACAAGGAGGGGCACTTCATACTCATAAAAGGTAAAATCTACCAAGATGAACTCTCAATTCTGGCCTTGTGTGCTCCAAATGCAAGGGTAAAAACATTCATTAAAGAAACTATAGTAAAGCTCAAAGCACACATTGCAACTCAGACAATAATAGTAGGAGACTTCAACACCCTACTCTCATCAATGGACAAATCCTGGAAACAGAAACTAAACAGAGACACAGTGAAACTAATAGAAGTTATGAACCAAATAGATTTAATAGATATCTATAGAACATTTTATCCTAAAACAAAAGGATATACCTTCTTTTCAGCACCTCATGGTGCCTTCTCCAAAACTGACAATATAATTGGTCACAAAACAGGCCTCAACAGACAAAAAATATTGAAATTAGCCTATACATCCTATCAGATCACCATAGACTAAGGATGATCTCCAATATCAGCATAAATAATAGAAAGCCAACATTCAAGTGGAAGCTGAACAACACTCTATTCAATGATAACTTGGTCAAAGAAGAAATAAAGAAAGAGATGAAAGACTTTTTAGAGTTTAATGAAAATGAAGCTACAACATACCAAAATTATGGGACACAATGAAAGCAATCCTAAGAGGAAAACTCATTGCTCTGAGTGCTGCCAAGAAGACACTAGAGAGAGCATACAGTAGCAGCTTGACAGCACGCATAAAAGCTCTAGAACAAAAGGAAGCAAATTCACCTAAGAGGAGTAGACTGCAGGAAATAAACAAACTTAGGGCTGAAATCAACCAAGTGGAAACAAAAAGAACTTTACAAAGAATCAACCAAACCAGGAATTGGTTCTTTGAGAAAATCAACAAGATAGATATACTCTTAGCCAGACTAACTAGAAGGCACAGGGACAGTATCCTAATTAACAAAATCAGAAATGAAAAAGGAGACATAACAACTGATCGTGAGGAAATCCAAAACATCATAAGATCCTAATACAAAAGCCTAAATTCAACAAAACTGGAAAATCTGGATGAAATGGACAATTTCCTAGACAGATACCAAATACCAAATTTAAATTAGGATCAGATTAACATTCTAAGCAGTCCCATTTTCCCTAAAGAAATAGAAACAGTCAACAATAGTCTCCCAACCAAAAAAAGCCCAGGACCAGATGGGTTTAGTGCATAGTTCTATCAGACCTTCAAAGAAGACCTAATTCCAACTCTTCTCAAGCTATTCCACAAAATAGAAACAGAAGTTACTCTACCCAATTCATTCTATGAAGCCACAATTACTCTGCTACCTAAACTACACAAAGATCCAACAAAGAAAGAGAACTTCAGACCAATTTCCCTTATGAATATCGATGCAAAAATACTCAATAAAATCCTTGCAAACCGAATCCAAGAACACATCAAAACAATCAACCATCATGACCAAGTAGGCTTCATCCCAGGGATGCAGGGATGGTTTAATATATGGAAATCCGTCAATGTAATCCACTATATAAACAAACTCAAATACAAAAATCACATGATCATCTCCTTAGATGCTGAGAAAGCATTTGACAAAATCCAACACCCTTTCATGATAAAAGTCTTGGAAAGATCAGGAATTCAAGGCCCATACCTAATCATAATAAAAAGCAATCTACAGCAAGCTAGTAGCCAACATCAAAGTAAATGGAGAGAAACTTGAAGCAATCCCACTAAAATCAGGGACTAGAAAAGGCTGCCCACTCTCTCCCTACCTATTCAATATAGTACTTAGCCTGAGCAATTAGACAAGAAAAGGAGATCAAGGGGATACAAATTGGTAAGGAAGAAGTCAAAATATCACTATTTGAAGATGTTATGATAGTATATACAACTGACCCTAAAAATTCCTCCAGAGAACTCCAAAACCTGATAAACAACTTCAGTGCAATAGCTGGATATAAAATTAACTCAAACAAATCAGTAGCCTTTCTCTACACAAAGGATAATCAGGCTAAGAAAGATTTAGAAAGACAACACCCTTCACAATAATCAGAAAGTAATATAAAATACCTCTAACTAAGGAAGTGAACGTTCTGTATGATAAGAACTTCAAGTCTCTGAAGAAAGAAATCAAAGAAGATCTCAGAAGATGGAAAGATCTCTCATGCTCATGGCTTGGCAGGATCAATATAGTAAAAATGGCTATCTTGCGGAAAGCTATCTACAGATTCAATGAAATCCCCATGAAAATTCCAACTCAATTCTTCACAGAATTAGAAAGGGCAATTTGCAAATTCATCTAGAATAACAAAACACCCAGGATAGTAAACACTAATCTCAACAATAAAAGATCCTCTGGTGGAATCACCATGCCTGACCTCAAGCTGTACTACAGAGCAATTGTGATAAAACAAAACAAAACAAAAACAACAACAACAAAAAACCTGCATGGTACTGGTACAGAGACAGTCAGGTAGATCAATGGAATAGAATTGAAGACCCAGAAATAAACCCACACACATATGGTCACTTGATCTTTGACAAAGGAGCTAAAACCATCCAGTGGAAAGAAGACAACATTTTCAACAGATGGTGCTGGCTCAACTGGTGGTTAGCATGTAGAAGAATGCAAATTGATCCATTCTTATCTCCTTGTACAAAGCTCAAGTCCAAG
Organism: Mus minutoides; assembly: GCA_902729485.2. Taxonomy (NCBI): domain Eukaryota; kingdom Metazoa; phylum Chordata; class Mammalia; order Rodentia; family Muridae; genus Mus; species Mus minutoides. The sequence goes on along the minus strand of LR753305.1, from coordinate 4,648,366 downwards.
TGAATCAAGGAACTCCACATAAAACCAGAGACACTGAAATATATAGAGGAGAAAGTGGGGGAAATCCTCAAAGATATGGGCACAGGGGAAAAATTCCTGAACAGAACAGCAATGGCTTGTGCTGTAAGATCAAGAATTGTCAAATGGGACCTCACAAAATTGCCATGCTTCTTTGAGGCAAAAGACACTGTCAATAAGATAAAACTGCCACCAACAAATTGGGAAAGGATCTTTACCAATTCTAAATCTGATAGGAGACTAATATCCAATATATACAAAGAACTCAAGAAGCTGGACTTCAGAAAATCATATGACCCTATTAAAAAATGGCATACAGAGCTAAACAAAGAATTCTCAACTGAGGAATACCGAATGGCTGAGAAGCACCTGAAAAAATGTTCAACATCCTTCATCATCAGGGAAATGCAAATCAAAACAACCCTGAGATTCCACCTCACAGCAGTCAGAATGGCTAAGATCAAAAATTCAGGTGACAGCAGATGCTGTGAGAATGTGGTAAAAAAGGAACACTCCTCTATTTTTGGTGATATTCCAAGTTGGTCCAACCACTCTGGAAAACAGTCTGGCAGTTCCTCAGAAAATTGGACATAGTACTGCTTGGAGGATCCAGCAATACCTCTCCTGGGCATATACCCAGAAGATGTTCCAACTTGTAATAAGGAGATATGCTCCACTATGTTCATAGCAGCCTTATATATAATATTCAGAATTTGGAAAGGATCCAGGTGTCCCTCAACAGAGTAATGGATACAGAAAATGTGGTACATTTTCATAATGGAGTAATACTCAGGTATTAAAAACAATAAATTTATGAAATTCCTAGGCAAATGGATGGATCTGGAGGATATCATCCTGAGTGAGGTAATCCAAGCACAAAAGAACTCACATGATATGTACTCTCTGATATGTGGATATTAGCCCAGAAACTTAGAATACCCAAGATACAATTTGCTTTGCAAAACACATGAAACTCAAGAAGAAGGAAGATCAAAGTGTGGATACTTGTTCCTCCTTAGAATGGGGAACAAAATACCCATGGAGGGAGTTACAGAGACAAAGTTTGGAGCTTAGAGTGAAGAAATGACCATCCAGAGACTGCCGAACCGGGGATCCACCCCATTAACAGCCACCCCAAAACAGACACTATTACATATGCCAGCAAGATCTTGCTGATTGGAATCTTATGTAGCTGTCTCCTGTGAGGCTATGCCAGTGCCTGGCAAATACAGAAGTGGATGCTCACAGTCATCTATTGGATGGAACACAGGACCCCTAACGAAGGAGCTAGGGAAAGTACCCAAGGAGCTGAAGGTTGTCTGCAACCTTATAGGAGGAACAACCATATGAACCCCCCACTATCCCCAAAGCTAGTGTCTCTAGCTGCATATGTAGCAGAAGATAGCCTAGTAGGCCATCACTGGGAGGAGAGGCCCTTGGTCTTGGGAAGATTATATGCCCCAATACAGGGAAATACCAGGGCCAAGAAGCAGGAGTGGGTGGGTTGGGGAGAAGTTCAGGGGGTGGGTATAGAGAACTTTGGGATAGCATTTGAATTGTAAATGAAAAAAAATCTAATAACAAAAAGAAAGACTATGAAGGAGTGGATTTTATTCTTTGTCAACTAAATAAAAGCACACAAGTGGCAGCATTGTGTAGTAGAATATAAATGTTACTGACCTTACCTGTGAATGATTACTGCAACAAAACAGGGAGAGGATGGAAATAAGTAAGAATCAGTATTTTGATAGGCTACTATTACAAAAAATTATTTATTATAACTATTTACTACATATTACTTAATTATACAGATATATTCTAAGCTGTGTGTTTCCTACAGAAGTATGAGTTATCAGTTGTGAACTATCTTGGGTCCAGTAGGATTGTACAAATGAGGAAATACCTTGCAAACCATTAGGGCCAAGTTTCTAGTTGTCAAAGAACAATCAGTATTGGAATGGAATTATAATGGAACTATGAACTCAGAGAATAATATAAAGACTAATATTTATAGAAAAGCAAATATATGTGTGCATGGGGCTAATATATATACATATTTATATCTGGGATTTTAAAATAAAATCTATGCACCCCCCAAGGCCAGCTCAATGTCATACCCTTGGTAATACCTCAGACCCTGAGATTTCCTTTTCACTTATAATTCTTTCCTAACATCGTCAGGTCTGTGTCAGAGACCTTCCAGATAGAAGATCCTTTAAAATATTGTATGCCTTATATCTTTGACAACATCCTTCATGAACTCTTATGTGAATGAGAAACTGAGCAATCATACTGAGAAGAATTTAATGTTAAGAACACAAGACATGAATTGAACATGCAGGAATCAACGTGCCTGTGAGGCTGTCAATTTTCTGTATACCAGGCTCCAGGAGCTCTTACAGGATCTAAGTTAGTCTTTAAGACTTAGTCCTGGGTCTTCAACTTTTTTCCTTCTATGTCTTATTCAGTGTCATGTAGTCTCTGTTGCTATGAAAAATTAGTAAGTTTGATCTCTACATGTATTGAGTTTTTCTCAGAGAAAGCTGGGCATCTTCCTGATCGATTGTTCCATTTCTCCAAATCAGTCTCTCATATATCAGCTAGGCATGTGCCAACTCATTCAGTTCTCCCTAGTTAACTTTCACCTGACCATCACCCCTGCACACACCCCAACACCCACACTCTCTCTGCGAGCTTCTGGATGGTTTTGACAGGATCAACCTGTTTCATACTTCTTATTTCACCATCCAGTAGGAACTCGGTGATTGTTCTAAAGATGTATCCTGTGTCAGTTTGAGCTATTTAAAATTCTGCAGTGGATTCTACTTTTTGGGCTGTGACCCAAACTTTTCCTCAAAGTTCTGCAAATAAAACATAGCTACACTCCCACTCATGAACATACTGTCTGTTCCTCAAACTCAATAGCCTCTTTCTTGGTGGCTTTTGCAACCACGGCTTACTAAGAACCTTTGAAACTATGTGTGGTGAATGATTTTGTTCTTGTGAGTCTGTCATGTATTTACACCTTTGTAAAAGACAACACCCCCTCAAACTATTAAAAAAGAGATTCAAAATATTTAGCTTCATATTTAATAGATATAAAATGTGGTCTAATGGAATCACTTTATAGGTTACTAATGTTTACTCTCAATGGAACTAATTAAGATCCAGGAACAGTTTGCTAATGAGGTCTGATTCACAGACTGCTGAGGACTCTGGGCATAGTTGATGCCATATCCTTGTTTAGGAGTCAGTCTTCCTCAAAGGGTATGTCCTGTCCATGTTTCCTCATTAGGGTGCTCAATTAAACTCTATCACTTAACTCTCTTTCAGTGAACACACACACAAACACATACATACACACATATATACACAAACACACATAAAACCACACATATACACACAAACATGCATAAATACACATATATACACAAACACATAGATAAATATACAAACACACATGCTTATAAACATACAATCACATACACATACACACAAACACACAAAAACATATACAAAACACACATATACACACAAACAAAAACACAAACACACACATACACACAAATAGACAAATGTACACACACACATACACACACTTTATTCTGTCTCTGCAGCCTAAACTCCAGGTATCAGAAACCACGGCCACTTTGTTCACTACAGCATACAGCTACAAAGTCAAATACACTTTGGAATGGATACATTTTGGGTCTTTACATACTAACCTAAAGTGTGAAATTCTTAGGAGGATGTATAAAGTGTACAGTTCCCAAAACTCGTTGGTCCTTGGACCTGATTTTCAGATGTGTGCTATGGAAAATAGAATAGAAAATCCTGATTTAAAGAAGGATCCTGAAAATTCAAAGCTAGAAAACTATCTTTGCCAGGTTATAAGTAATACTCAACACTGATGTCTGACTTTAAGTCATTTCCAAGATAGGAGAAAAGATGGAGAATTGGAATTGAGTCAGAGCTTTAGCTGACTGTTCATTTGTGACAATCACTGGTTCCCACTCTTCCTCCTCCACACACACTCCCCATCTCTGGCTCAGCTTTCTTTCTGTCCTTTTATGCTCTAGGGTTGAAACACAGGATATTGAAGTCCCCATATTTCCCAGCCAAATGCCTTCCAAGTAAGGAATCTTCCACAAAGAGGCAACCATGGGATACTGGAAAGATAGAAATTGAGAGATTTTGTTCTTTTTTGATTTTTAAAATTCTGAGTCTGACAGCAGTGAGTAGCCCCAGGATTAAGGCACTACCTGTGTTCGTGACACAGTTGAGAATCCCATCAATAAGTCAGTCACCTGCACCCTCCCGGCCTTCACTGTCTTCCTCGAGTAGGCAATGTTTTGCAATGCTGGGGATTAAGCTCAGGACTTTGTCCGTCCTAGGCTAGTGTTCAATCATCAGTGTATACTTCCAACCCTCAAGGCCTTCACTGTTGCAACAACTCTGCCAACGAAATTGGCAGTGGTGTAGTTTCTGCCTGTAATGTCCCTGGGTGAGTGACTTCCTAGGTCTCTACTGTGTGTATCCAGCCAGGGCCTAAGAGGGAGTTCCTGTAGTTGGTTCTACTTTTCATTTCTTGTGCTGTTTTAGGCTTTCCAACACTTCCATGTTTATTGATTGGATGATTGTGTGTGCACATCTACCATGACATGCTTGTGACCACCTGAGGTGCAATAGCCAGAGATGATTCTCTTTTTCTACCACACGGGTTCCAAGATAGAACTCAGGATGTCAGGCTTGGCGATGGGTACCTATGTCCATTGATCCATCTTGTTGGTTTTATAACACTTTTAAAAAGTCAATACTTTCTATGTAAATCCCTCAGTGTGAGGTTCCTGGGGTTGTTCCTATTTTCTAATTTATAGGGAATCAAGATAAGAAAGGGTAGTTTATGGAAATAAACTCTTGCCTATGTGATACAAATATTAAGTAAATATTAAGAGAAATTCTCAGAGTCTAGTGGAATAAATGTCTCATATAGATGAGAACATGAGCCCAATAGTCAGTTTTCTGTCACCTATGACAGGACTCTGTGTGTACCTACATCATTCCAAGCCTAGCCATCTTTACTTCCTTTCTCTCATGATTGATTCCAGTCCAAAAGGAGCACAAAACTCTGCATAGACTACAGGACAAAGTCTTTTATGATTCCTCACAACTTACACAAACTATCCCAAACATCATGTAAGTAAAGGGCTGTGTTTTCTCTGAAATGCACATTCAGGATTGTGATGCTTTGTATATGTTTAGCCCAGGGAGTAGCACTCTTAGAAGGTGTGGCCCTGGTGGAATAGGTGTGGCCCTGTTGGATGTAGGCTTGTCATTGTGGGTGTGACTTTAAGACCCTCATCCTAGCTGCCTGGAAGCCAGTATTCTGCAAGCAGCCTCCAGATGAAGATGTAGAACTCTCAGTAACTCCTGTACAATGCCTGCCTGGATGCTGCCATGTTCCTGCCTTAATGATAATAAACTGAACCTTTGAACCTGTAAGCTGAACCCAATTAAATGTTGTCTTTAGAAGAGTTGCCTTGGACATAGTATCTGTTCACATCATTAAAACCCTAACTGAGACAAGGATGTACTCCCTAGTTGTTGACAGGATTGTCGCCTCAGATCTGTCTGTAGAAAACTCCAGTCGGCCACTGCTCTACATTCAGCTACTGAGATCCCTTTTTCAGCCTCAGGCTATCACAAGTAAGGCCACCCAAACAACACAGACATCCCATGACAAAAGAATGAATACAGAAAATGTGGTCATCTACACAATGGAATACTACTCAGCTACTAAGAATGAGGATATCCTGAGTTTTTCAGGCAAATTGATGGAACTAGAAAATATCATCCTGAGTGAGGTAACTCAGACCCAAAAGGACATGCATAGTATGTACTCACTAATAAGTGGATATTAGCCAAAAATAAATAAATAAATAAATAAATAAATAAATAAATAAATAAAAGTTCAGAATACAGAACTCAAAATGGTCAACAAGCTGAAATACCTAAGAGAGGATGCTTCAGTCCTACTTAGGAAGGAGAAGAACTCAATCACAACTGGGGAGGAAAGTGGTTGGTAGTTCGATGGGAGAGGGGAACCTGGTCTGGTATTGGGACTGAAGCTCTGAGGGTTAGCACAAAGAATGGAAACAGACAACCTTGGGAGATAGGAGGTTGAGGATACCCAAGGTGATAGACTCTCAGGACTCAAAGGAAGGACCTGAGAGGAAATGCCTGACAGTAGAGAGAGAGAACTTATAGAGCCCACCTCCAGCAGGAAGACAGGGCATCAAATGAGGGGTGCATTCCATAGTCACAACACTGACCCATAATTGTTCCTGTCTGAAAGAATTACAGAGATGGAAATGGAGAGGAACCTGAGGAAAAGAAGGTCCAGTGACAGACCTAAAGTGGGATCCAGCTCAAGGGGAGGTCCCAAGGCCTGACACTATTACTGAGGCTATGGAGCACTCACAAAAAGGCACCTAGCATGACTACACTCCAGATGACCCAACAAGCAGCTGAAAGAGTCAGAGGCAGATAATTGCACCTAACCAATGGACAGAAGCAGCTGACTACTGTTGTTGAAGTAGGGAACACTGAAAAAAGCTGAGGAGAAGGGTGATCTTGTAGGAGGACCAGCAGTCTCAATTAATCTGAATCCCCTAGATCTCTCAAACACTGGACCACCAACCAGGCAGTGTACACTAGCTGATATGAGGCCCCCAACACACATACAGCAGAGGATTTCCAGGCCTGTGTTCATTCAGAGATAATGCACCTAACCCTCAAGAGACTGGCGGCCCCAGGGAGTTTAGAGGTCAGGTGGCATTGGAGAGGGGGTGTGTGATATCAATGTGGAGACAGGGTGGTGGAAGGGAAATATTGGATGTGGAGCAGTAGGAGAGTGAATGGGGGCAGGGTGAGGGAGAAATATGAAGTGTACAATAAATAAATAAATTAATTAATTAAAAAAAAGAAAGAGATCACTTTTGTTAGTCACCAGGCAGGGGGAAAACAAGCTCACCTGAAGTGTGGGAGACAGTGATATACAAATAAGAGAATGCCTTTGAGTAAAGCAAATGCTCTCATAGAGGTATAAATTAAAGCAACAAGGAAACAATTCTCTGAGGACTTCACAAACAAGCAAGGTGCCCAGGGAAGCATGGGAATCACAGAGCTGAGTGGGACCTTCAGGAGTCTCATCAGTATTATGTGCTAACAGACAAAGGAATATCTTATAATAAACAAATGTATTGCAAAACTTAAAACATATAAATATGGACTATAGCCATGGAGGAAGAAAACACTGCACATTTTATATAATGGACATACAATATCTATTACATACTTACACCCACACAATACACACACACACACACACACACACACACACACACACACACACACACGATATCAGGGTTGGAGACATCTCATTGGGTAAAGCCCTTGTCAAGAAGCCTGACATCCCGAGTTTGATCCCTGAGAGGCACATGGTGGAGAAGAGAGTTGACTCTATCAAGCCTCTGTCCTCCACATGCATTCCACCTACATAAATAAATACATGTAAATAAAAGATAAAAAATCAAGACTACATGAAGATTCTCAAGTCTTAAGTCAGAATCAAAAGGAATAGTCTCATTAAACTGTCATAATAATGACGTTGTGTGCTCAACTAAAACGCTATTGAAAAGAGGGCATCCTGTTGAAAGATTAAAAGTGATGTTTGAAGAAACAATCTGGACAGAATATACTATCTTTTATATTTCTAGATATTCCTCATTTGAAAGAATATTGAGAAATAATGACAGTTTTATGGATGTAAATAAAATGAGATGTTCAATATTGCATAATAAATAAAATGCAGGAATGTATTCTAAATTAATTTAATTTCTACTTGTTTCTTTATTATTGATAAAATAGAAATGACATAGAGAATTTTGAATATCATATGTGGAATAATTTATGAATTTTCAAAATGTACCAATAAATTCTGCACATTTAAGCCATGAATTCTAAGTAGCATCAGGAAAGTTTATACACATTAAAACAACCTTTACATAAGTTGTACCTGAAACATCTCATTTTCTTTGATTAGCACTATATTAAAATATAAAGACAAATTGGATAAAGAACTAGGAAAATTGGCTTAACATTAAGAAACATGATTCATGAGAAGTATTGCAGTTATAAGATATGTGCGGACTTGTGAAAAGAGAAGGGAGGAATGATGGTAGGCTATACATATTTGAAAAATATAAGCATCTACCAGGAGAAAGGGTGTAAGCAAATTCTAAAGATCCATAGCTACAGTGTATGTGAAGAAACTAGACAATACAGTTAAAAGCATCTAAAGCTTCCTTCTCTTGGATAGTGGAGACCTAGTTTTACATGCCATGGCAAATGGTTATCCCTGAAGAGACATATAAGAATAATATTATACCTACTGGGAAGGTTGTACTTATGTATTAAAAGATATAAAAGTATACATACACACACATACATACACATGCGTGTATGTGTAACAACACTTAATGAAGAGTCCGTGAATTTGAAAGAGAGAACAGAGAGAGATAAGGGCAGGTTGAAGGAAGAAAAGGATAGAATTGCATTATAATCTCAAAATATAAAACAGTTTTTCAAAAGATAAACAAATGCACCTTTGGAATTCCTCAATCAATGCTATGCCTCTTTTCCTTATTTAGATCTTTAAAAAAAAGTACATTTTTTTTTTTTTTTTTTTTTTTTAGGTTTTTTGAGGCAGGATTTCTCTGTGTAGCTCTGGCTGTCCTGGAACTCACTCTGTAGACCAGGCTGGCCTCAAACTCAGAAATCCACCTGCCTTTGCCTCCCAAGTACTGAGATTAAAGGTATGCATCACCACTGCCTAGCTAAAATACAATATTTTAATGAAGAAAAATGAGTACTGGTCTCTTCTTTGATATGAGTTGACTTTCTTATTCTAAGAATCTTCGTGGCTTGTTCTATTATTTGTGACAAAAAGACAAACAAAATTCACAAATACTCTCTAACTTACCATTCATCTTTCCACCAGCCCTACTTACAAAACAAAATCCATTTATTGGGATTGTGCCCAGACATTACTAGAAGATCGCAACTCATTGATTAAGAGTAATGAGAATTAGGTATCTAATTGAGATAAAGACTAATGTGGGCTGCTTTACACTGAAAAGAGCCAGATTTCATTTGCACTTGACACTAATTACTGCCTCTTTCTTGCATTGCTTCCTCCACTATAAGAGATCAGACTTTCTAGCTGGTATAACAACCTTCTTGGGTTCCTGTTCTTCTGTATCTCAGGCTTTGATGCTTCCTCAAACTCGATGGACTCCAAGTCAAATTCGTTTGACGTAAGTAAATAAGTAAAGAGAGTAAACAAACAAACAAACAAATAAGATTTGTTGGACTAGCCGGGCGTGGTGGCACATGCCTTTAATCCCAGCACTCGGGAGGCAGAGGCAGGAGGATTTCTGAGTTTGAGGCTAGCCTGGTCTACAGAGTGAGTTCCAGGACAGCCAGGGCTACACAGAGAAACCTTGTCTCAAAAAAAAAAAAAAAAAAAAAAAAAAAGATTTGTTGGACTGGAGAGATGGCTTAGTGATTAAGAGTGACTATTCTTCTAGAGGTCATGAGTTCAAATCCCAGCAAACACATGATGGTTCACAACCATCTGTAATGAGATCTGATGCCCTCTTCTGGGGTGTCTGAAGACAGCTAATATATATATATATATATATATGTGTGTGTGTGTGTGTGTGTGTGTGTGTGTGTGTGTGTGTGTGTGTGTTTGTGTATAATAATTTTTAAAAAAACAATTTGTTGTCCGTTATTTTGTAAATGACAGGCATGAAGCTGAGGAGCTAGAGATGAAACTGGTCTTCAAGGTGATGCTAAAGAAATGAGCTCCCAGACCCTGTCATTTCTTTCCTTTTAAACTACCTAATCTTTCATACCTGTATATAAGATATGGGTTTTCAACAGTGTGGTTTATTGAGACAGTGCTGCACAAGATTCACTGAGACACTACTCTCAGAATAAAAGGGACAAGGTTAACAAGGCAGGGGATGGAACTAAGGCCTGGGTTCTTCTCGAAGCCCACCTGCAGCACAGTCTCAAGGCAGTTCTGCAGCATAAATGATTCCTTTGAGTTGTTCCTAGATGGACACAGGAAGGAGTAACTTCTCCATGCCAACTAACCATACATAGATGGCCGCATCCCTGCAAAGTGCTATTGTAAAGTACTCACATTTCTACTGTCCTGTCTTTCCATAGATGAAAAGAGGGCCTCCGTGATCTACTTACAAAGCAGCTCAAGAAACTGCACACCAGCTGATAAGGACATGGTTGGCAAAACATCATCACTAACTTGAGGGTCAGAATTACTATGTGTCAAGCCATGCCTGACTTTTCATTCAGCCTTGTTTTTTTTTATGTGGGAATCTCATTGGAGCTACACTGTTACCCCAAGCTGGCCTTGAACATTCAATCCTTCTGCATCAGCTTCCAGAATGCTAAGAGTACAGGTCTGTGTCACCATGCCCACCCTGCTTTGCTATTTCTTCCTTGTATTTTTCCTTAGAGTCTTTTGCTTCTCCTTTAATCCCAATTGCCATATAGCATAGCTTAAGTGTTACTAGAATTGACTGACATTTACCCCACAATTCCATTCTCATAACCAGCCTGAGAGCTTCCATATGCAAGCAATAGTCCCTCCAATGGTCAAAGAAACTGTTGGTAACTGATACCTTACCATTGTTTTGATGTGTTCTCCAGAGACCCATGTGGAACTTGGCACCCTACCAGTGGTGCCAATGGAAAATGATGAAACCTTCAAAAGATTGGGTTTAGTTGGGGAGAGGGGTGTTTCTGGATACTTAGCATATGCCATTAAAGAGGAGAGTGGGAGCCTGGCTCTTTCATGATTTTCTATCTGCTTTCTAGCTTTAATAAAATAAGCAGTTTGCTTTAGGATTTGACTGCCTAGACAAAGGCCAAAAGCCATGGGGCCAACCCACCTCAGACTGAAACATCCAAAACCACAAGGAAAGCCAACCTTCTCTCTTTGTGTGTCAAGTTATCTCACACATTTATGGTGGTGATGGAAAGCTAACACAAACACACTGGAAAAGCCTTGCTTGGCCTAAAAGAGACAGTCTCTAATTGGTATCCCAAAGCTGCAGATGTTCTAATAGCATAAAAGAAGACAGGCTTCCAAGTCTGTGTGGGACTTATAAATTTTGTATGTGGTGAACGACATTGCTTTTTTAAAAAGTTCTCTCTGAGGGACTATGAAAAACATTTTTTATATCAATATACTCACCACAGCCACTTCTGAAAGGTCTGTCCAAAAAGAAATGGTGTTTAAATAAAAAACTATGGTTAAAGTGAAAAATCATCATAATAAACAGATGCAGTTAAAGTACATTGAGGTATATAGAGAAAGGAAATAGGCTCGACTGTATTAGGTTTACCACCTCCAATGTTTATGTCAGAGTTCACAGCACAAACAATCCTATGCAATACTCCAGTTAACAAAGGAGCAAACAAAAGTGTGTAGCTATATCTCTCACTATAGTTCAGAATGCAAGGGGGCAAAGACAGTTAATACCCAGGCTATGATCCCAGGAACCATGGAGCCCAGAGTGGAAGCTGTCATGAAAAACTTTGAGACCTGTGTCAGCCAGCATCAAGCATGGTCTCCTTCTCCTCTCAGCTCCTCTGTTAGCACAAAACACTAGGGCAAATGTATTGGTAGATAGTGTTTCTGTGCTATGCTCACTCCAGTAAAGTCTGCTTGACAGACCGAGAGGCCTGGAAGCACTCACGAGGCAAAGAGTTTCAAAGAAACTCAGCCTCCTGGAACCTGGGCATTCTCATAACCTGTATACTCAAACCCTACCCCTGTGTACTAGTATGGTGTATTGATCCACATGCTCTCTTTAAGTATTGTTTTATTATAAGTGCCTTTAAAGATAGATTGAATTCTGACATAGGTAAGTCTACTTCGTTGATTTCAGCCCTGAGTTTGATTATTTCCTCCTGCCTATTCCTTTTGGGTGTATTTGCTTCTTTTTGTCCTAGAGCTTTCAGGTGTACTGTCAAGCTGCTGGTGTATGCCCTCTTCAATTTCTCTATGGAAGCAATTAAGGCTTTGTTTTAGAGTGAAATGTTATGTAGATATCTGTTAAGTCTATTTGGTTCATAACTTCTGTTAGTTTCACTGTGTCTCTGTTTAGTTTCTATTTCCAGGTCTGCTTTGGTGTGTAAAATATGCACCTCAGTCCCTTGTCTTAGGGGGGTCAAAAACTGAAACCAACACTTCCTTCATTCTTTCCATCCTCCCTCCTTTCTCTTCTCTTCTCTTCTCTTCTCTTCTCTTCTCTTCTCTTCTCTTCTCTTCTCTTCTCTTCTCTTCTCTTCCTCTTCTTTCTCTCTCTTTTTCTTTCTTTCTTTCTTTCTTTCTTTCTTTCTTTCTTTCTTTCTTTCTTTCTTTCTCTCCTTCCTTCTCCATTCCTTTCCCTCTCTCTTTCTTTCTCCATTCCTTTCTTTCTCCATTCCTTTCTCTCTCTCCCTTCCTTCCTTCTTTTCTTTCTTTCTTTTCTTCCTTTCTTTTCTTTTCATTCCTTCTTTCCTTCTTCCTTATCATCCTCTCCTCCCCCTTCTATTTAGTAAAACAGAGATTGATTTTTGTAGACTTTTCCTCTTTCCTCTAGGGTCAGAAACTGTATGCACTTATTAAATTTCCTCTCCCAGGCTTATCTTTTTGTTGCTCTCTCATTTTTAAGGAGTTTCAGAGATTGCAAACACTCAATACCCTAGACATGCTTTTTTTTTTTTCTCCTAGAAGGAATGTTTTAAATTTGTGATTCCCTTGCTGGCAACTTGTTCATTCCACCTCACTCTGAATGCTCTTTATGTTTCCAGGTGACCAAAGACTGTGTGCTACATTTTCCCTGCACTGTACTCTTGGATAAGTGTTTACTCATCTTCATTAAGCTTTTTCTATCTTTTCCTCTGCTTAAAAGTGTTCACTGCATCAAGAAAAAAATAGCCCCTTTACAGAGGAAGAGGGCACTTGAGATGGAGCAGCACTTGGCCAGACTTTTTGCCAAAGCAGCTGCTGAACTATTAGCATTTCAAGGCTCATGAAACAGTTGATGTACCAGGGCTTCCTTCCTCTACTTGCAGCTCTACTACATATTGAGCAGAGTCAGTTCTGGAAGAAAAAAGAATCTCCAAAGTAAGGTCATGTGGTTTTCTTCCATCGTTAGTATGTGCAACTGTGCCAGCTTCTACAAGCACATTAGTAAACACTGTGAGAGAAAGAAATTTGCCATACTGGGCTCACCTCTCATACCCTAAGAGTGCCTGAGGATATTCTTCTACTTCTGAGGCTGAAAATGTGGGAAGTGGGGGCTGGCAGTATTAAACTGGCAGAAACCCTTGTGAAAACGACAAAGGGTACAGGTGACATAATGGACTCAAATGGAAAATTTGTTTTTTTGTGTGTGCTAAACGTTGTATCAACAAGTATTCCTGGAAAATAGTTATCTCTGCAGAGGGTGTTTGACTGATTAAGACTGAAGTGATGTGTTGAGGTTGGAATGTTTCAGGCCTAGAGGTTAATGTCTAATCTCCAGGCAAGCTTTAGCCCTCTATACAGCATTCTTTGCCCACTTCTGTTTTGGAACTAACATCCTGTGACTAATAAAATAAAATGGAATCTATTAATTTATCAAATCTTGGCTTCTACCAACCCCAGTGCTAAGAATGTCATCAGATAGTGTCTGAGACCTATAGAAAGGCTTCTTGTATTTTTCTGGAACCACCTTGCATATATATACCCATTTATGTATTAACTTGATTTATGAATTTCTTTGTTCTATAAAATGATGCAACTTCATGAAGCTGTTAACATGTTGGAGCATAGAATTTGGAGTAACATAAATCTGTGTTCTCAGACCATGTTCACTTGAATTTGGCTCCATAATAAATTATCTTTTAATATTCTGAAGGTGAAAACATAGACACTATAGCATATGCCAGCAAGATGGTGCTGAAAGGGCCCGGATATAGCTGTCTCGGGGAAAAATATACCAATGCCTGGCAAACATGGAGGTGGAAGATCACGGTCAGCTATTAGATGGAACACAGGGTTCCCAAGGAAGAAGGAGCTAGAGAAAGTACCCAAGGAGCTGAAGGGGTCTTCAACCCTATAGGTGGAAGAACAACCATGAACTAACTAGTACCCCCTGGGCTCGTGTCTCTAGCTACATATATAGAAGAGGATGGCCTAGTTGGCCATCAGTGGGAAGAGAGGCCCCTTGGTTATGCAGACTTTATATGCCCCAATACAGGGAAACGCCGGGGCCAAGGGGTGGGAGCAGGTGGGTAGGGGGGTAGGGCCGGGAGGGGGGAGGGTATAGGGAACTTTCTGGATAACACTTGAAATGTAAATGAAGAAAATATCTAATAAAAGTTGAAAAAAAAACATTATGGCTACTCAAAAAAAATATTCTGAAGGTGAGAAGTGTGGGTTGTCTGTTTAGTTTGTGTTTATGTGTGTGTGCATGTGTTTTGTTTTTCTATCAACAATTGTAATAGTTCTTAGAGAATCTTTTGATTTTTGTTGAAAAGGACAATAATTTTTTAAAATTGTTTTCTCCCTGAGATAACAGCCTATATTTGGATCACCTGCTGATTGTGAAACTGGAAAGAGAAAAATGAGGAACAAGAGAAGAAATGTTCTCAAACCAACATTGCTTCTAGCCAAAAAGTAAGTAAGAACTTCCTGTCCCAGCATTTGGAGAGCTCATGAGCTCTGCATGTTTCTCAATGGAAATCAGATTTCACAACCTCGCTGGACCTCACTGACTCCTTCCCCTTCACTTGAATGTGGACTTCTCTTGTAGAGTTAACCCAACTTAGTTTCTTTCAGACCATTTTATAATCAAGAATATCTACTAAAGTTTCCCAAATAGATCACTGAGTGAGAAGTCAGGATGATTACATTTGAAGTCCAACTTTCCTTGTTATTATCTGACTTCAGAAACCAGTGTTTATTTAAGCCCCATTTCCCAAAGAACAGGTGTTCCTAGAGGGCAGGAAGAGTATTTCCTGTCCTTGAAGGTATTCTTCTGGACACTTGAAAACCAATTCTTAAGACTCCTATGGAGGGGCTGAAGAGATGGCTCAGTAGTTAAAAGAGTGCTGACTGCTCTTCCAGAGGACCCAAGTTCAATTCCTAGCAGCCATATGGCAGTTCATCACTGTCAATAACTCCAGCATCTGACACCCTCAAATAGACGTACATGTAGGCAAAGCACCAATGCTCTTAAAATAAAGATACATAAATTAAAAATAAAATAACTATCAAATTAAAAAAAAAGACTCTTGTAGAAATTTTGTATAATGAACTTGGTGACTTCTAAAAAGCTCTCCAAACCTGAAACGCAAAGTCTTCTCTGTTTTAGTTTAGTTTTGTTATTGTTTATTATTTTGGTTTGTTGGTTTTTTAGAGGAAGCAAAAACAAAGAGTGGAGGAAGAACCTAAAATATTTATCCAACCTTATATGGTTTTCAGCTCCTGGCTCTGCAAATTGCTCTGAGCTTCCTAAATTTGTGCTTTTCCTATCTTGACTGCTACCAAACCAGATGTTAGCATTCTGTCTAAGCTGCACTCCACAGTTACCTGGCAATGGCTAGGTATGTCTGACTCACTATAAAAGGGGCTGCTTGCCTCCTCCTTGCTTTCTCCCTCTCTTGCTCTTGTTTTGCCTTCCTCCCTCTCTCCCCATTCCCTTCCCCCCTCTCTCTTCACATGCTCATTGCTGACCTCTACTCCTCTACATTCTCTCTCTCTTTCTCTCTTATCCTGTCTTGATAGACGATGATTTTTTTTCTACTGCCATTTAGTTATGGTGTGCTCTATTTAGATATAACCAATTGATATAGCCCTCAATCTTGTCAGAAGTCTGATAATTATTAATATATTTAAGTTTATGACAGACAAATCTCCCAAAGCTTTTAACAGTTCACTCCCACAATGTCTCAGAAGATATGGACACAACTGCAAGAAGCTGCCTAGCTTGTGGTATGGTAACCACTGAAAAACACAGTGGACAAAACTGGATACCCTGAGTCTTATCTAAATCAAGGGAAGTGATTTCTCATGTCACATGTATCTATTCCACACGGAAAAAAAGGATCTTTGTCTTCTGGGCTTAAAAGCCAGACTGACTCTGCCCAACTTGCCATGAAGACCACAGAGACCACAGGGAACTATTGGCTAGTGGACTCTGCCATTTTTTAATTGATATTTGACTGCTAGATTATAGTTTATTCTTTCTTAGATTTCTGATTACATTGACAGCTAAGGTAACTGTAGCTTGACAGCTAGAAAAGGCCTTCCCAAGTGTAATCTGTTACTTCCTTACCTAAACTTGGTTTCCATTGATTAAATGCTTCATATTTCTTCTTCTTTCTATGCCACTGTCCTAACATTATTCAAGTTCTTATAAATTGGACTAACCCTAATTAACATTCCACGATACATACAATCCAAATATATAATCACAAATTCTTGTTCCTTCTGACCCACAAAGTCTCATCTAAAAGACTGTTCATATTGTTAACTCATGTTGTTATCTCTTTTTTAAGCATATAAGCTACAGAAAACTCACTCACATCTACCTTCTCATGGACCAAATAGACTATCCAGATAAGTACATCTGCCCAAAGTTCCCACTTAATACCTATTCCTGAGGGTGGGATTTCTCTGGGTTTCAAATATACATCCAAGAAAAAAATTATTTCTCCCAAATGTACTTAATTTTATTCTCTAACTATAATATAAATATATATGTGTGTTTCAACATCTTGCCAAGTTCAGGCACTTATTACATCCAGGGCAGCTCCAGAGAAGCAACCTACAGATGCTACAATCTCTTCTCACAGACACAAATGCTTCTACTGGACTTGGTTCTTCTGGTCTTTCCTCAGATGGTTCCACAGATCCTGGAGAGCAATGAAACAGCCAACTCCTAAGACTGGACAAACATCTCCATACCCATTCTTCTGTAAGATTTGTGGTAGCTCAAAATGACCACGGTGGTAAAAAGTTAAGTTAATGTGTTCTTTTCCCAGAATTTGCCTCACTGCAAGGTGTGCTAAGAGATAGTCATCTGATTGTTTAGGAAAGCCCACACAATGTCTCCAGTCCTTAAGTCTGCCCCTTAATGCAGTTAAAGGTTAACCAATGATAAACTGCCAGCCCTAAACTGTGACTAAGAACTGCCCCCCCCCCCGAATCTATAAAAGGTGTGTACTTTAGCTACTTGGGGTTGCTTCTATCTTGATTTCAGGATGACCCCAGCCTGCTGGATTAATAAACCTCTTGCTTTTTGCATTGATCTCCGTCTCTGCGTCTCTGTGAGTGGAACATCCAGGACATAAGGCTTTTTGTGTCTTACACTTCTAGGTTTCCTAGAGATATGTTGCCCCCAAAGCCAGCAGGAAGTAGTCAGAAATCATGACAACTTTATTCCTGCTCCACCATTGCCTCTTTCTAATTTTTCTTTTGAAAATTAAACCAAAATGGGGAAATGTTAGCATTCTGTCTAAGCTTCTACTTACAGTTACCTGGCAACAGCCAGGTGTGCCTGATTCACTATAAAAGGGGCTGCTTGCCCTGTCCTCAAGCTCTTGCTCTCTTGCTCTCTTGCTCTCTTGCTTTCTCTTGGTCTTGCTTTCCCTTCCTCCTTCTCCCCATTCCCTTCCACCCTCTCTCTCTGCACATGCTCATGGCTGGCCTCAACTCCTATGTTTCTGTCTCTGTCTCTGTCTCTGTCTCTGTCTCTGTCTCTCTCTTTCTTTCTCTGCCTCTACTACCCTCTCAACTTCCTTCCTCATGCCCAGAATAAACTCTACTCTATACTATATCATCTGGTCCCTCAGGGGCAAGGGATGCCTCAGCATGGGCCCATGGAGGCACCTCCTTCCCACACACCTGACCACACATCCATCAAAACATATTGCTTCTCTCCTTATCTTTTTATAAACACAACAGTGGTCCCAAAGAAAGTCTATCTCTTGGTCAATATTTATTTTATATTTAATAAAGATTATGGTTGTATTTGTTTGTCTCCAGAGATTGTCAGGATTGAAAGTTCCCACCCCATAAAGGAAAATACAATAACAAAAAGTTCATGATGTTATTTAGAGACCCTCCTTTCTTTCATCCCATTCTATACTTCTCTCTTTTGCTTGGCTGTACACTGTTTGCAGTGACAAATTTAAGTAGAATTATTTCAGACCTGTCTTAATTCAATCCAGATGTGCCTCCTTGAGTTAATCGAATTGTTGTCTCTGCCAAAGGTATGCTGTGTGCTTTTGCTACAACCCATGATGTGTCTTTGGAGAAGAATTGCACATTTTATAAAATTTGTCAAGGACAGTTTCCAAATGTGGGACACCATCAATCTCACTGACAGCATCCCTAATGGTTTCACTCTGTGGTGAGAGTTTTGGCAAATGCAAGTCAACACTCAGAGCTTTACACACCTGCTCCTCACCTATTGTTTGGGTTCTATCATCTGTTAAAAAAGACAATGGACTTTGGAGAAAGAATTCCTCTTTGAAACATTTGCTCTCCAATTAAGACAACAGATGTTATTTGGAGTTTACAGAGGGGCATTTATTACTTCAGTGTTTAAAAGGAAGTGGCATCCACAAATCTGCTTTCATGATAATTATTCTCCCCTTCTTCCTCCTCTGTGTCTTTTTTTAACCAGTTCAACCTTGGTTGGAATAACTGATGACAATCACAATTTCAGGATTTTTGTCATTTTTTCCAGAATTTAAATGACATCTGTTAATAGTGCTTTCACTTGAGTTATCAACTGGGTTTTGTTGCTCTGTGTGTTGTGTTTGTTATCTCATGATACTGGTGGGAGGATGGACAGAGCTGGTCTGGTTCAAATGGGCTGGAGAGAATGAAGTAGGCAGCAGGGAGTAAGGCCTCTGTAATTACAGAGGCAGAGAGTATAAACAATTAATTTCAAGGACAAAGTCAGAGATGTCCAGCTGAGCCAGTTGCCAGGGCAAGAACAGCTTGAGGCAGGCAGAAGATCATCCATGCAACCTGCAAGTCAAAGAGTGGGGGAAAATGAAAACAAGGGCCTGCCACCAAGACACAGGCAGGTGGGTACAAACAAGAAGGCAAGTGCTTGCTTTACCCTGCAGTGGGAGAGGCCAGGACAAAAGTAGCCTTCTCAGGATGTACCTTCTTTGTCAGTTTCCTGCTCTCCTTGCTTATGAAGATCAAATTTCACCGTGTATGTTGAGTCTGCCATATCAGAATCATTTTAGTTATTAACACTTGACACAGAATTGAGAAATATCTACAAAGCCTGAAACAGGGAAAATAAACAAATACATACAGCAGCATAATGAGAATGAATTCCTTCCTGTGGCAGAGCAAAGAAGAACAAGGAATTCTTGCTGAATTCTAGCTTCATGTTGGTCTCCAGCCAAAATATTTAATTAGTACACATGATTACCAACATTTGGATGTTATCATCTGAGAATGGATTATCTATTTATTGTGACTACAACAAGATCTGGTAAATTCAAGGGTAAAAATTATATACAAGGAGAAACAAAATAAAATTGCAACATGAAAGAAAAGGATTTATTTTTAAAAGAAACTCTATGACTCAAATTACTCATCTACTTTGATAGGTTTAGTGTCTTGATTAAATGTTTTATGATGATACTACTTAAGACAAAAATGTAAAAGCTAATTTATAGTGACATCTCTTTCAGTAAAAGGTTCCTAAGATGATTTATTGTCAAGTTGAAGCACATCATTTGTAAAGACCTCCCAAGTTCCTTCTGCACACCTCGTCAAATAGCTTCTGCTAAACAATTTCTATGAAAAACTGGGTCTTTAATTTTGTAAGACTACTTTATTTTCCTACAATCTCACCTTCAGTCTCCTTCAGTCCAGTTTAGTACCTGCTATGCTATGCAGTAAGTAATGAATTTGGAACCCTGTGCCTGCTGCAATACATTTGCCTATGTGCACACTTGCAGGAACTTGATCCCCAAGATACACACTTGGTTTCAGGCTGGAGTCCTCACTTACGTCCTGTGCTTAGTAGAGAAGCAATTAATCAGTTGCAGAACTGGTGCTGTGTCTTTTCAGTTCTCTAATGGCCTGTCATCCTCCTGATAGTGTCTTCTGCTAAATTTATGATAATCAGACTCCTGGAAAGGACTTTATGGCAAATACACACATGCATAACTATTCAATCACACTTACAATTTAGATAAAAGGGGCGAGGGGGATTTATTTGCAATGACATAAAACTATTCATGAATACAATTAACAAAGTGATCAAGTATAATTATAATAATCTATGATTTTAGAAACTATGGTTAATAATAGATGGATATTAACGCCGAGGCTTAGAAGGATTGCTGTGCAAGTAAATAAGTTTTAAGGGTCGGGAAAGGATAAGGAAATGGCATGGGTTTTATTTTGGTAGAAATTTTCATTGCAGGAATGTTAGAGATATTATAAAAGAAGAGTGTGGAGACGGAGCAAATGTGTTGGCATAAAGCAGGACCAGGAGAGACAGCTGAATGAACCATGCTAGAAAAACAGCAGCTTATGGTGTAGGTCAGGATCTTAAGGTACTGGAGGTGGTAGCAGCAGCAGGAACAAAGCAAAGGGAAGTCCTGTCTGGTGACAGCATTTTGGTGGGAGGGAATGGGAGAAAATAGGCAAAGGATTAAGGGCAGAGAGAGAGCAGATGGCAATTGGATTGAGCCAAATGACATGTCATGGACTCCTCTTAGCTTTAGAAACCAGGGAAAATGCAAAAACAATAACACAAATAGAAAAAATAAACTCACTTTTGTAATTCCATCCATTTGTATTAGCTCTAATGAAACATACAGGAGATGGGTTGTTTTTAAGAAGAGGGAGGGAATGTTTACAATAAGATTAACATAATCAAATGAAAGGGAGGAAAGCATTCACTGTGATCAGAGCAGCCATGGTT
The DNA here is from genome assembly GCA_902729485.2 of Mus minutoides. Taxonomy (NCBI): domain Eukaryota; kingdom Metazoa; phylum Chordata; class Mammalia; order Rodentia; family Muridae; genus Mus; species Mus minutoides. Next base: position 4,627,253 of record LR753305.1, on the reverse strand, counting down.
GGGTCCAGCTCCCTCCTAGTCTCAACAAAGTGGCAAATGTTTGAATTGTAAAAATTCATTAAACATCACTACCTGAAATCAAGATTTCTGTTAACTATTTAGTAAAATAATCCTTTTTCCCTGGTAAACTGGTTCTTTGAAGACAATAAAAGTAGTAATACATAGCCATACCCTATCTCTGGAAACTACAGGGGATAGGTAGGGAATAAAGAAAAGGTAGACACATGTGTGGAAAAGCTGGAGTCGGGTGGGGCATGCATACTCTCATGGAGTGGCACCAACTATGCAATGATCTCAAACCTCAGTGTGCTATATTAACCTTGTAGGGCTACTGATGTCAACCAGGTCCCTATGCACAGCTCAAGGTGTGCTGGATGCACACACAGGCACAACCATTATTATATATGTTATATACACAAACTTAAACCCAATTGTCTGACTAGTATAGTTGTATCTTTTGATACTCTTCTGTTCTTTCACCAACCATGTATCTTAGAGGCCATGCACTACAGTTTTAGAAAGTCAATTGATTTAACTCCTTTCCCTCTGCTGCTTCTATTTTTACCCATTGTTCTTTGAGGGCCAGCTTTGGATTTGAAACATCTCACTTAAAGCCAAGGATATTGGCCAAAGAATTTGTCTCAGATCTCCAGTTCACTCATATCTAAAAGGAGACCAATATATCAGAAAGTACTACAAGGGGGTTCTTATGTGCAGGAGACTCAGCAAATGTGACTCATATTATGAGTCACAAGAAGAATCACTTATTTCCTGGTAAGTTATTTCCAGCATCATAGAAACTAAAACAGCCTTGGCCCATGTTATGCTAATTCTCAGGCAGTGACACCAACTCTCCAGGAGTTGTGATGGAACTCACCCCCTGTCTTTCTTCTCTGGAGACTTTGGTTGTTACTGACTTACTCTTGTCTCATTCATTACAGAGTGTCATGCTGTGCTTCCAGCTCCCAGAAGCAGAGATGCAATGAGTCAACTCCAACCATCCTGCACTGACTTCCTCACTTAGACATCAATTCGGCATCCGGAAGTTTGTCAAAGTTCATCTTCCCATCCTCAAGTGTTTGGCTGATGGTGAACTGCAAGCAGGTGCAAATCAATGAAGAGGAACTAAAGGGAAAATTCAACTCTGGGACCTATTGTGACTTTTTGGGACTGAGTGACTTGGAAAACACAGCACTGTTGACAGAAGCCTGAAAGTAAGCATAGTTTCATAATCCCATTGCCAATTCTCTTATTTAATGTGATTAAATAGCTGGATCAATAGTTACTAATTGGCCATTCTCTTGCAGGTGAGTCTTATATAGCCCATTTAATTTATCAGTGAGCAAGGAATGAGAAAGGCACATAAGTGGAGGCTAAGGCCATAGAATGTGACCAGAGTCCCTCCATCTGTCTGCTCTATTCCTTAATGCCCAACCATATGCCTTGTCTTGGGATTTGAGTGGGATATAGCTTGATAAGCCTTGTATGCTGGAGCTGTTAACCGTCCACTCTAACACAGCCTTGGGCAGACCTTCTTTAGGATGGTTCACAGTCCAGGGCAGCACCAGGGTCATAACCCATATGCTTATTCCCTTCAAATTATGTTCCTGCAGAGTGTGAAGCCTATGTGTGCAACAGGTCACAGCACTAACCTGATGCTTTTCAACTCTTGAGCTGCAAGGAGAACTCCTGAAAGACTCAAAGATTCATACAGGACATGAAGACAGGCTGAGCTGACATATGGTGACTCAGAAAACTTACAACCATATGAAAAGGTAAAAATAAAACAAATACTAGTTTGGATAACCACGTTACAAAACAACGAACATCCTGATAATACTACAACCTGACTTCACACTCACTTGGGAGCCTGCTCTAATGGGCTCCCTACTACATTCCCATGACTTGAGAGAGCTAACCAGAAATGGCATGAGGCTCAGATATTTAATCATTCTTTCTTTTCATTTTTCTTTTTTTTTTTTTAACATAGTTACTAAAGGCAAAACAATATTTAAAGATCCCAAGTGAGCATTGCTCACTGCTTCAATCTCTGCCGCTGTCTCTCTTTCTCCTTCCAATTCCTCCATTCCTTTCTCTTTGCCTTTCCTTTTTTCTTTCTCTCTATCTTTCTGTCTTTCATTTCTTCCTACTTCTTTTTTCATATTTCATATATATTTACATGCTCACATGCATTTTATATTATCTCAGATTCATGTATATTTTATATGAAAAATTTAAAATATCAAAGCACAATGTCATATAGAATCAAGCATTCTTTGACTCATGAAAAAAATTTCCCCTACTAGAATTTAGAAATGACATATAATTTCATACTGGGCAAACACATTTTAAATGCTCCTATGAACAAATGCTTCTTTTCTTTCAATTAAAACTGCCACTGCTGCACCTTAAAATATGTTTCAAAGGAGCATCCAAAGAAAATACATCTCTAAAGATGCTCCAAAATATAGTAAAGCTGGATATTTTATAATTAATATTTTAGTTTAAAATAAATACGTATACACTGCATTTCATTTACTCTGGTCAAACTACATCAATTAGTTCATGCTTAAATATGTCTCCTCTGATACAACACAGAGTAAAATAAATAAAGGAAAGATGCAAAATATATATCTGGGCTCAAAATTTATTAAGTGACTCTATGCATCAGAAACAGAAAGGCAAGCAGTGCTGCCTACATAAAGAATAGAATGTTTAATCCCAAGGAAATATTGATTGAAATGTTCCTAAATTAAATAAAAAAGTAATCCTGTCAGCCGGAAGTAGGCTATAAAAATAAGAAATATTATTAAAAAATACATCCACACTGTCTTAGTTATGAGTTTTATTGCTGTGAAGAGATAGCATGATCACAGCAACATTTATAAAAGGAAAATATTTCATTGGGGATGGCTTACAGTTCAGAGGTTTAGTCCATAATCATCATGGTGGGAAGCATGGTAGCATACAGGCTGACATGGTACTGGAGAAGGAGCTAAGAGTTCTGCCTCTTGATGCACAGGTCACAGAAGACTGTGTCATACTGGTCAGACTTGAGACCTCAAAGCCCACCTCTACAGTGATATACATCCTCCAACAAGGCCACACCAACTCCAACAACGCCACAACTCCTGATAGTGCCACTTCCTACGGGCCAAGCATCTACACACATGAACCTATGGGATCCATTCCTATTCAAACTGGCACCCACATCTAGACTCATCATTGTGAAACCAGAACACAGGAATTCAGAGATGCTCTCTTAACAGCTAAAAGGAAGATAGACTACAGACAATAACTAGTAACTTAATTAAACATTAAAGTGGGATCCACATCAGGAACTCCCTGTAACCAGAAAATCTAATGTAGTGAAGTTGCGGTGAACATGTAGTCCAACTTTTGTGTACCTGACATGGAAATATAAATGGGCAAATTCACCTTTAAAGACTTTCAGCAATAAATATTGATCATTATAACCTAAGATTCAGTAGCTCTAATATTTAATTCTGAGTCATAAACCCTCAGAAATGTAAATTAAGCATAAATGAAAGATAGGTTCTAGGAAGAAAATGACCAGAACTTGACCAGCACAGAGACTAACCTCCACTCTCAATAGATAAGACTACGTTAAATTTAAAAGTCTTCTACATGATAGCTGCCAGTTGTGCCAGCACCATTTGTTGAAAGGCTGTCTTTTTTCCACTGGATAGTTTTAGCTCCTTTGTCAAAGATCAGGTGACCATAGGTGTGTGGATTCATTTCTGGGTCTTCGATCCTATTCCATTGATCTACCTGTCTGTTGCTGTACCAGTACCATGCAGTTTTTGTTACGATTGCTCTGTAGTACAGCTTGAGGTCAGGCATGGTGATTCCACCGGAGGTTCTTTTATTGTTGAGAAGAGTTTTCGCTAGTCTAGGTTTTTTGTTATTCCAGATGAACTTGCTAATTGTCCTGCAATACCTCTGCTGGGCATATATCCAGAAGATATTCCATCTGGTAACAAGGACACATGTTCCACTATGTTCATAGCAGCCTTATTCATAATAGCCAGAAACTGGAAAGAACCCAGATGTCCCTCAACAGAGGAATGGATACAAAAAATTTGGTATATTTACACAATGGAGAACTACTCAGCTATTAAAAACAATAAATATATGAAATTCCNAGCTGAAGGGGTCTTCAACCCTATAGGTGGAAGAATAACCATGAACTAACTAGTACCCCCTGGGCTCGTGTCTCTAGCTGCATATATAGAAGAGGATGGCCTAGTTGGCCATCATTGGGAAGAGAGGCCCCTTGGTCATGCAGACTTTATATGCCCCAATACAGGGGAACGCTGGGGCCAAGGGGTGGGAGCGGGTGGATAGGGGAGCAGGGCCGGGAGGGGGGAGGGTATAGGGAACTTTCTGGATAACACTTGAAATGTGAGTTCCAGGACAGCCAGGGCTATACAGAGAAACCCTGTCTCGAAAAACAAAAAACAAAAAACAAACAAACAAAAAAAGAAATGTAAATGAAGAAAATATCTAATAAAAGTTGAAAAAAAAAAAGATTAGCTCTGTCTAAAGTCAGCTATTCTTAGGAGCCAGGTAAAAGGGCTAATATTCTCAGGTGCAATACTAGTCTATTGTTTAACTCACTGCCAGGGGTCCCTTAGTAAATAGCTAATTATGCCATTCCTCTGGGCCTAGTGAAAAACATGCACCAGGAGAGTTCTGTTCTACTAACCCTTTCATGAATAATACAGTACTCCAGTCCCTCCTTAAGCCACAACCCACATTCTTTCTACTATTATGTAATGTAGGCTGCCATTCATGTCTGTAATGAGAATTCTAAGTTTACTTTGTTGAACTAGCACTGAGATTTCTAGCTCTTACCCAGTAAACTGCAATGCCTGATTTCTTTCACTATCTCTCTGGAGGCATTTTGTCTGAATAAATAACATTCTTATGAATTCCAAGCCCAGGGTCAGCTCAATGACTGCTTAGGATATTGATACACAGGTGAAGGCTAGGAAGCAGTGTTCAATCTTATTTAGCTATTTGTCAAGTCATTCCTTGGGGGCACCTATAATAAAACAATACTGAAAGAAAGCATGCAAGACCCTCCACACTATCGCAAGGACAAATCTGGACCACTTCCGTGCTACTGGATGCCAGAGACTCTCCAGGAGACCAGTTTCCATGAAACTTTTTGCCTCCGGACTGTGGCCAAGCTTTTGGACTTGTCATGTAGACTCCACTGGAGTAGGTGTGGCATAGATGTTAACAGAGAAATGAACTAAGTAGTGAGGAACAATCCTCAAGACAGTGAAATACTTTCTAAATGTGTGCATCTGAGAATACTACATTAGTCAGAGTAAACAACAGGGCTCCCTAGTAAAACCAAACCTAGAACTGGAACAGGAGATGTTAAATACTCCAATAAGAAGAACAAATATAAAAACCGCAAAGATAGAATGTTTAAACTACTAGGTTGTACTTAGTCCCAGAGCACTTTCCATCCTTATGTTAATCTGCAAACACCAACTTCCCCAGTGGCTTAGAAGTGAGGACATGAGCAGCAAGCTTTAATGCTTATATCACAGAGGAAGGTTCTCAGACTCAGAGAACATGGCACGCAGTGGCGGGAGCAGGGCTTAAAGGAGGGGAGGCCCTTGGTCCTGTGGAGGGGGATGCTGGAGCTGTGGTGTGGGAGAGGGTGGGTAGGTGGAAGAGCACCCTGATAGAAGCAAAGGGGAAGGAGTATAGGGCAGATGTGGGATGGAGGGGGGGTTGTGGAGGGGTAACGGGGAAGTGGGAGATCATTTGAGATGTAAATGAATGGGACATTTAATTTAAAGGAAAGAAAGAAAAAAACTCTCTTCAAATCAAACTTCTATTACGTTATTGATAAAAGGGGGAAAAAAGAATACAGGGAACTTCTAACTAACATTTCATACCATAGAGAAACGTAATAAAAGCTTGAATTGAATAAAATATGAACTCAAATATAAGATGATAACAACACAGAATGAGGTAAAAATGAAAATTGAAAAAATAAGGAGACAAATCAAAGCTATAACAGAACCATTATGGAACTAATAAATAAATTACATGCAGAAAGGAATTGAATTGATATAATTGAAAAACAAATTACTTATGCATAGGAAGGCTTGTGATAAGCACGGGAAAATCAGAAGAAAAAGATGAGCATATTAAAGGAATGGAAAGTAATAGCTACAGAAGACTGACAAAGGTAATGTCATACAAGCTTTAAAGGATACAGTTGTCCTTGAGTTGAAAATCCAGTAGCTGAATAGGAATAATTATTACAATAAAAAATAGAAAAATGATACTGGAATATAACAATAAGGCACTGTGCCCAAAATAAATAGGATCATACAAAGAGGTGTGCCTGAGGCTATTAGTTCTAACCAATTCTCTTGTTGTTGCCGAATTTCAAGGATAAAGGAAGGATGCTTCTGCCATATAAGGACCAATAGCTGCTTACCACTGAGAACAGCAGCCAGCTGTGCTTACCCTTTGGTAGAATAATATTTTAGTCTACAGTATAATGAAGCCATGTTGACTAAACTCTGAAGAAGAAATGTGATCCAAAAATGTGTCCAGCTAACATTTGAGTCAAGTATAAAAAGCATGTGGGGGTTTGGGGCTTATCCAGGGTGCCTGACTAGCAAGCACTAAGCTGTGGGTCCAGTCTTCAGCTCCAGATCAAAGACTGATGAGTTACAGGGATGAAAATGGAGAGGAGCCTGAGGGAACGAAGGTCCAGCAACAGGCCCACAGTGGGATTCAGCTCAAGAGGATGTGCCAAGACCGGATACTATTGCTGAGGCTATGGAGAGCCTCAGCACAACAACAACAATAATAAAAGGCATCTAGGGAAAACATGTAATGGCAACAGCATGCCTTAGATGTTTTGTAGAAAATACAAGTGTTCAGTGACAACACCAACTAAAAAGGGACCTAGCATGACCGCACTCCAGAAGACCCAACAAGCAGCTGAAAGAGTCAGTTGCAGATATTTGCACTTTGCACCCAACCAAAGGACAGAAGGAGCTAATCCTTGTTGTTGAATTAGGGAAGGCTGAAGGAAGCTGAGGAGGGTTATCCTGTATGAGGATCAGCAGTCTCAATTAACCTGGACCCCTGAGATCTCTCAAACACTGGACCACCAAGCAGGCAGCATTCACCACCTGATATGAGGCTCCCAACACACATACAGTAGAGGACTGCCAGGTCTGTGTTCATTCAGAGATGATGCACCTAACCCTCAAGAGACTAGAGGCCACAGGGAGTTTAGAAGTCAGGTGGGGTGGGGGATAGGGAGGTGGAGACATCCATGTGGAGACAGAGGGCATGGGGAGGAGGTATAGGTTGTGGAATAGTCAGAGGGTGGACAGGGGTGATGGGAATAAAATATGGAGTGTAAAAAAATAAAATTTAAAAAGAAAAACAAACAAACACAACAACAACAATAATAAAAGGCATCTAGGGAAAACATGTAATGGCAACAGCATGCCTTAGATGTTTTGTAGAAAATACAAGTGTTCAGTGACAACACCAACTAATCAGAGGTGTGACTCATGGTAAATGGTGACTCCTACTATGTTTAATTCTAGACAGTAATGTTATGCACTATTACAAAGAGACCCAGGCATTCTAAAACCAGACAGAGGTCCTTTGCTTGAAAAGGCAATAGAAACAATTTGCTCTGGTATGGGATAACTTGTGAGAATACAGATTTTCAAAGTATTTCTCAATATGAAGTATTTTTTTTACCATAATGTATTTTCAAAATATTTTTCCTCTGATTAAAATCCATACAAGAGGAAAACAAAAATTCAGATCTTAAGATCTACCATATGGGTAAAAGTTATAATGATCATTAAACCAGAAATACAGGATTCAGAGCACTAGTGAGAAACACGGTTACAAAGCATAATAAGCTATCTTAAAACTTTAAGATGTTTGGATGTCTTTTCATTTTTTTTTTTTTTTTTTCGAGACAGGGTTTCTCTGTATAGCCCTGGCTGTCCTGGAACTCACTTTGTAGACCAGGCTGGCCTCGAACTCAGAAATCCACCTGCCTCTGCCTCCCGAGTGCTGGGATTAAAGGCGTGCGCCACCACGCCCGGCTTGGATGTCTTTTCTTAATGTCAAATGAATTCCAGTGTATTGCTCTTGATTGAAAACAGAATGCATACTCTGATGGTGGCTCAAGCTGACAGACTGTGCACATATGCTCTCTCGCAACACTGGATTGAGTGACAGCAAAAGTGTAAAAAGGAACAAAGAGAATAAATCACAGGACAGTAGTTGACAAAAAAAAAAAGAGGATCAATACGCTTATGGGAGACTAAGGAATAAAGTCGAGTAAATGTAGGAAGGGTACTTCCTATGCAGAAGCTGCCATGTGTGGTTAGAATCTAGAGTCAACACAATGTAAGGGTTTGTAAAAACATGAAGAGAGTATGAAGGTGCATTGATGAAACCTGTTATTTTGCATGCTAACTTAGATCTTAAAAGTGTGAAGAGGTGAAGTGTTGTGATGGTGCTTACTGAGTGTGCATGGCATGCTAAGTGCAGGCCACAGTGCCTCAACCTAAGTGTGGTGGTAAAAGTCTTCCCATACCCTTACCTGCTTGTCATATAAAACAAACAAAAATAGTTCTCATCACAGGAAACAGTTCTGGGAGAGCCAAAGTAGAGATGATGTTGACATCTTACTTCAAATCAAGTCTATTGTTTCATTTAGGATTTCTTCAGCATAGCAACCGTATCCCCAGCCAATCATCTTTAAGGAAACTACGCAAACTTCTCAATGTACTTTTTTCAGTATTCTAAAGCAAAAGATAAATAAATAAATACAAATTTAAAAAAATCATACATTGCCTGACATTTGAGGACAAAGTCAAAATAAATCTGAGGTAGTGTCCTAAGGAAACACAGATAATATTAGGAACAGAAAAGAACTTTCTTGATGGCCATGCCAATTATAAGCAAGCAGATGTCACTTACATCCATGAATAGCTATACTTGGAAGCAAGAAAGAACACTTAGAAGCTGTAAAAAAAAATCGAAACCATGAGATTTATAGGTCAATGGATCGCTTCTTGGCCTTTTGGCTAAGATCAAGTGTATAGGTCAATGGATGAAGGCCTAGTAAGATAAATATTGCATGGTTTCTCTCATATGTGGATCACAACAGTGAATGCTTTGTATGTTTATATACATGTGAAAGCTAGAAATATGAAAACATGTGAACCGAGTAAATACTTTCTGGAAGGCAGGAGAATATAAGTAGATTGGAGGTTGACAGGAGGAATACTGGGGACAGAAAAGTTTTAACAGGGGAGGGGACTGGAGAAATAAGTATGTTTTTGTTTGTAGGAGGAACAAATAAAATAAAGTCTATAAAATAACCGTAGGAAACCCTACTGTCTTCAATGCACCCATTTAAAAATATCATTGGAGGAGATAATCAAATACATGCGCTAAGAAAGAATTGGGAAGAAATACGGGAGATGAAGGGATGAAGGAGGGGTAGAGGAGAGGAAGATTTGAAAGGGTTAACCAAAGCTAATGATGTATAAAAATGTCTTATAGAAACCCACTAGTTCATGAAGTAATTGCAATACACACACACACACACACACACACACACACACACACACACACACACACACGTATATATGATTTAATTCAGATGACCTGAATAGGTGGACGATGCATTCCCATTACTGTTCTTTAACAATCTCAGTGCCAGGCATGGGCTAAACCTCTAGAAATTATACTTCTCAAGACAGTCCAGATACAACCAAAGCAACATAGGCTCTCAGCACTGCTCCTGATTGCCAAACATAACTACATGGTAAGAGTCTACTGCTAAAGCTACAACATTTTGATTTCAGGACATAGAAATCGATCTTGCATTGACCAGGGAACTTTCTTCCTGCTGACAAGCTTCTGTAATGCTGGAAAGTGCTAGGCAGGCTACATGAGAAAGGGCATCAATGGTTTCACCTAGCATGGGACCAAATATAACCTATCTTCCAGGAAAGCTATATCCACCAGTGCAGTAGTGATGTGACTGTTTTTGGGGTTGCTGACAGCTTTCTGCTTTGATTTAAGGACTGTTCCACAGGAGGAAATGCACATTTGGCACTATAAATCTGATTTAAAAACAAACAAACAAACAAACAAACAAACAAACACAACTCATGCTGGCATAATCTTATACCCTAGTATGGAAACCATCATTATTATTTTGTAAAAATAATTGTGCTATCAAACTGCCTTCTAAATTGTTATGTTTATACCAATAAACCCACGCTGCTCTCAGCTTTGGTCAGAGACCTTCCTTTTGCAGTGGGCAAAAGATTTGTAACAGGTTAATGTGTGATTTTAAAAGTCACTTTGGGGTGCTCATCTCTCAATAAGCTATCAATGCTAAATCTTTTTTAATTAAATTTTTATTGGTTATTTTATATATTTGCATTTCAAATGTTGCCTCTCATTCCCAGTCTCCCCTCCAAAACTCCCCATTCCATCCTCCCACCCCTTTGCCTCTAGGAGGGTGCTCCTCTACCCATTCACCCACTCCCACCTCAGTGCTCTAGCATGCCCCTACACTGGACATCAAGCCACCACAGCACCAAGGGTCTCCCCTCTCATTGATGCCAGATAAGGCCATCCTCTGCTACATATGCAGCTGGAGCCATGGGTCCCTCCATGTGTATTCTTTGGTTGGAGGTTTAGTCCCTGGGAGCTCTGGGTGGTCCAGTTAGTTGATATTGCTGTTCTTGTGGGGTTGCAATCCCCTTCAGTTCCTTCAGTCCTTCCCGTAGCTCTTCACCGGGGCACAGTCCTAAGTCTTTACACTAAGGCTCAGGTAATAAAAGCAATGTAAGAGCCAGAGGCTAGTGAGGTGCTATAAACTGCTGTCCCCTGGACATAGTGTGGCTGTCATTCATGTACTCACAGCTACTGTGGTTCCTTCAGTAAGAACTACCCAAGATCAAGGCAGTCAAAACTCCAGCTTAGATGGAGGAAGGGTTCATGAGGTTTTATCCTAGTTGAAGAGATTATCCAAGGTCCATTGGTGCTGAGGAAGGGAGAGTCATAGATCTTTAGGGGTATGGCTACTGTGAGATTATCTAATTTCTGGCGGATGGTACCATACTCATATGCAAATGAAGAGCAGTAATTGGACTCAGTGGGTTATAAAAGGAAAAGGAGGACATAGTGTTTGGAGGGGACACATTGAATGGGGTCTAGGGGAAACTGGAAGGGGTCACAGAGAATATATGTGACCAAAATAATTTGTATTTATGTAGGGATTACTCAAAAGTAATTCCTTTTTGTATTTTTTATTGGATATTTTATGTATTTATATTTCAAATGTTATCCCCTTTCCTGGTTTCCCCTACTGAACACTCCTCTCCCGTATCCCTCCGCCTCTTCTATGAGGGTGCTCCCCCACCCACCCATTCACTCCCTCCTCACCATCCTAGCATTCCCCTACACTGGAACATTGAGCTTTCACAAGAGCAAGGGCCTCTCCTCCCACTGATGTCCCACAAGGCCATCCTCTGCTACACATGCAGCTGGAGCCATGGGCCCCTCCATGTGTACTCTTTGGTTGTTGTTTTAGTCCCTTGGATCTCTGGGGGGTACTGGTTTGTTGATATTGTTGTTCTTCTTATGGGGTTGCAGACCCCTTCAGCTCCTTCAAAAGTTTCAAAGAATTACTGACACAAGCATCCGGTGGCAGATAAGATTATGGGTATTTTGATTGGGAGGAGCCAGGGAGAGCAGAGTACAGTAGATGAAACAGACACTGGTTCCAAAACCTAACATTGAGAGATTGTCCAGCACCATGGTTAAAGAGAAGAGTCTAAATGCTTTCAATGCTGTTAGTGTACAAGGAAAATCACTTTCAAAAGGCTTAAATTTGAACTTGAAGCCACGTGGTACCTTTTCCAAAATTGACCATATAATAGGTCACAAAACAGGCTTCCACAGATACAAAAATATTGAAATTATCCCACGCATCCTATCTGACCACCATGGACTAAGGCTGATCTTCAATAACAACATAAATAATAGAAAGCAAACATTCTCATGGAAACTGAACAACACTCTACTCAATGATTCCTTAGTCAAGGATGAAATAAAGAAAGAAATTAAAGACTTTCTAGAGTTTAATGAAAATGAAGCCACAACGTACCCAAACTTACAGGACACAATGAAGGCAGCCCTAATAGGAAAACTCATTGCCCTGAGTGCCTCCAAAAAGAAACTAGAGAGCGCATACACTAGTAACTTGACAGTACACCTAGAAGCTCTAGAACGAAAGTAGTGGGTGGGTAGGGGAGCAGGGCGGGGGATGGGGGAGGGTATAGGGGACTTTTGGGATAACATTTGAAATGTAAATGAAGAAAAGATCTAATAAAAATGGGGAAAAAACAAACAAACAAACAAAAAAGAAAGGATGGACCATACAGAGACTACCCCACCAGGGGGGATCCATCCCATAATCAGTCATTAAACTCAGACACTATGGCATAGGACAGCTAGTGCCTACTTAGGGGACCCTGATATAGCTGTCTCGTACAAAAGTGGATGCTCATAATCATCTATAAGATAGAACACAGGGCCCACAATGGAGAAGCTAGAGATAGAACCCCAGGAGCTGAAGGCGTCTTCAACCCTAGAAGAGTATCAACAATATGAACTAACCAGAACCCCCAGAACTCGTGTCTGTAGCTCCATATGTAGCAGAAGAAGGGCTAGTCAGCCATCATTGGGAAGAGAGGCCCCTTGGTACTGCAATCTTTATATGCCCCAATACAGGGGAACGCCAGGGCCAAGAAGTGGGAGTGGGTGGACAGGGGAGCAGGGAGGGGGTAGGGGTAGGGGACTTTTAGAATAGCATTTGAAATGTAAATTAAGAAAATATCTAATAAAAAATTGGAAAAAATAAAGATAAGATATGGATCAAAAAAAAAAAAAGAAATCATTTCCTTACCTTGTTAGATTCCTGAACGTGTATTATGATGCAATAAAAGCATCTGTAAAGGCTCATAAAATCTGTCTTCTATACATTACTCTCTGTGAGCTTACTTAGAATTGATCATAGAAAACAAAGTAACTAAATAAGAATGAGAAAGACATAGGATGCAGGAAACAGGGAGCCTAATATGGGCTGAAAATAAAGACCTAGGGGAGCTGATGTGCAGTGAGGTCAACGCCAGGGTGCAGCTCCCAAACAAATCATCAGTGTTTAAGAGTATAGCTGAGGCTGGGTAGGAGCTATGCTATTCAATTAATGGTTGACCAGAAACCACAAGCAGAAATTGAGGGGTTGTTCAGAAAAGGGAAAATAAAATTTAAGTTGTGTGTATTGGGAAAGAACACTTTTATGCACTCTCACATACACACATACACAGACACACGGAAACACAGACACACACAGTACTACTTTCTCAGCTAAGCAGTGAACCACATTATAAAGTTATGATAACAGGAGAAGTAAATCTTAAGATTTAAAAATTAAAATTTGTGTATTTAGAAAAAAGCCTTTTACACACACACACACACATACAAATTGTTATCATGTCATACTTGCTTGGCTTAGTAGTCAACTATACACAATATATAGCTTCAATAATGGGAGAAACTGTTCCATATGAAGATTTTAAAATCAGAAGTGAAGTATGAGAAATGTAACTCTGGTGATGCAATAGAAACTGTTTTCAGTCTTGCTAAAATAAACTTGAAAAACAAATCTTACAACATAAGGAAATCAAAAGGTGAAGGCATAAAAAGGTCAACATAGCTTCTCCACACCCAGTGAAACCAGAAACACACACTGTTAAAAGTACAGCAAACTGGTCTGGTGAGATGGCTCAGTGGTTACCCAGCAACCACATGGTGGCTCACAGCCATCTGTAATGATATCTGATACCCTCTTCTGGTGTGTCTGAAGACAGCTACAGTGTACTTACATACGATAATAAATAAATAATCAAAAAAAAAAAAAGTATAGCAATGGCTCCCAATGGAAGCACTAGCTGTGGTGGAATAGTGGTTGAGAGAACGAAAGGCAAGGCCCAACAAGGGGAGTCTATGCACAACAAATCTCCATTTACCATGGAAAGAAATCAACAATGTTTAAAACGGGCAATCTAACACACCACAGCTAATCAAATTAGACTCATAAACCTAGAAGCAGAAACCACTAAGATTTTTAATGGAAGATTAAGCAAGATGGAGGATATGAGAAGTTGGTCACTTTTCATTGAACAATTCCTTTCTCTATTTGTTCTTTATATAGTCTTTGTCTTATTTTGATAAAAAATTAAACTTTAGAAATAGATAAGTATATGTAGACATTAAAAGTAATAATTATTAGAAAAACAAAGTTGCAGAGTGTCTCTATATAAAATCATTTATGCTGTATATTCACTTATTTAAACAAAATAAAGCTGGGTGGACATTGCAGCACACTCTAGTAATCCCATACTCAGGAAACTGAAGCAGGAAGATTACTATGAGTTCAAGATTAGCCCAAGATACTTATCAAGATACCATGTTAGTTCTCTCTCCCCAAAATATGCATAGAGAAAAACTTTACAAAAACACTCATCTAATATTTCCATGTAGTGAGATTTCAGGAGGGCTTGATAGTATTTTTTATTATTTTCTATATTGCTTGAATAATTTATACCTAGTTTTAGTTTCATAATAATACCTTTATTCTGTGCCTCAAGTTCTGGGAGATTAGTAGACAAATAGGGTAAGGTATAGGCAGGAAATCCATTAAAGTGTTACAATAGCCTAAGTGGGGAAAAATATAGTGTGTAGACAACAAAAAGTCAGGATCCTGAAGCACAACATAATTCAGCAGGAGAAAGAAGCGGGCTGGTTGGCTTAGGGTTGGCGCCCAGAAAGAATTGGGTTGAGCCCAAGGTTTTTCACTCAAACTAAGTATACATGTCACAGATGGAGACAGAATTTCCCTATCTGGGAAAGGTGAGAGGCAATATGGAGAGTTTGTCTTTATAATGTCTAACTTTAAGAAAATAAGGAACATAAATTATAATCCTATGTTTATTCATGTGACTTGGAGTCCAGATAAGTCTGTGCTGAACATATAAATTAGGCCATATTTGTCAACAAATACATGAGAAGCTAAGCTTTGTATGGACACATGGAGCTATTTCAGTAAAGACACTGTGCTTATCAGAGTAACAGGAGGATGCCGCAAGACAAGTAGAAGGACTTGCTCTTTATTCTTGAAGAAAGGACACTGGTTTATCAGAACAAGCAGGGAAGAGGCAGCTACAAGTGCAAATGACTTCTGTAGCTTCCTGGGAAATAAAATGGGGTCTAATGGCCATTAATGTTCTCAGTCTATACGAGATAAAATCATCTTCTTGGAGAGAAGAGGGAAAAGAAGTGGAAAATATGGTTAACAGAGATGAGAAAGCCTGAAGTGATCTTATGGGTCATTAATCTTTTCAACTTGTTACATTAGCTATGAGATAAGTATCTTGATTCATTCTGTTTTGCTATTTTCTTTTATTTTTCAGTTTCCATTCCCTGAATAAAGGAATATTAACATGCAAATAGATATACAGTGACTCCTAAGATGATGGATCTTAAAATAATTATATATTCTATAGCAGAATTGTCATGATGCAGATAACACTGATAAACAGTTTTCCTCAAAGTCAGTTGTTGACTATGGTGGTATGAATAAATATGACTCCCATATACACATATGTTTAAATACTTGGTCCCCAGTTGATGGAACTGTTTTGGAAGGATAAGGAGGTATGACCTTGTTTAAGGAGTTGTATCACTGGAAATGGGTTTTGGGGTTCCAAAAGGTTTCTGCCATTTCCAGTGTGCTCTCTGCCTCTTGATTAACATGGCAGTTGTGAACATTCTGCTGGTTTTTTGCTGACCTGATTTACTTTGCTACATTGGACTCTAATCCTCTGGAAATATCAGCCCAAATGCTTCCATTTATAAAGCTTGGTCATGGTGTTTTATCACAGCATAGCAAAGTATCTAATACAGCGACAGAAGTAAAAATGAAACATATGCTTGCAGGTTCTTAATATATTGGTTTGAAAGTTTATTTGCACACATTTCTTTGGGCTTTACAGATAGCAATATTTCACATGGTATACCTCTGAACATTTTTGTGGGATTTTTTTTTTCTTCCTTGTCAGTGCTGAAGATTAAGCATAGATCCATACACATGCTAGTGAAGTGTCCAGTCATCGAATTATGACACATTATTTTGTGTGAAAATAATTTTTAAATGCACAGAAAATGACTATAGAAAGTGTTTATATTTAATATAGTTCAAAAGGGAAACCTTTCTTTGTCTATATATTCAGACATAGTGATCTATCTCTTTTTATGTTGGCAGTTTTTATTTAAGACATAATTTATTTTCTCTTACATTCCAGTATTTTTTCTAAATTTCTTCTCAAAATAACCTTTATGAGCTAGAAAAAAAATATTCCCAAATTCATTTCTGTCGTTTGACTATTTTTTTCAGAATTATATCCACATGACTCTGTTTTTCACACTCCAAATGGCAGCCACCTGCCACATCCTTCACACAGGAAATATTCCACCAAAATTCTATTCCAGAGAGATAACATCTTCCCTGGGAAGAAGGAAATGTACAACGTGATATTTACCCTTACTTTTTGCAAATATTTTGTTGGATTTTGTAATGCTACATTAATACAGTTTTGTCTTTGTGGATATTGCATTGAATACCCACCCCCAGCTTCCTTTAATGTCATAATTAATCCCCTCCAGATATCAAGCTTTTGGCTGATATTAAACTCTTATTACTTTTGGAAATGTTCTTTGAAATATTATTCTGTACAGTTATGAGCATCACATAAATCTTAAAATTAAACACAACTTTGAAATTATACAACTGCTACCACAGGGGCCCAAAGACTTTACTTCTTTCACTAATCTATAGATGTGTGTATGCGCAAATGCAAATAAAAATGCATTAAAAGAAAGTGAAAATGTTTTCTTTTACACTCAGTGTTTTCAATGCAGGAAGAATAAAGACAGGCAAGAAACATGGTCCCTCGGTTGAGAAAGTGCACTTTCACCATCCGTGACAGCCAGAGATGGGTTTAACCTGGAGTCTCATGACAACTCTCTAGTGAGCTATCAAAATGCATTTTAAAATTTGTGAAGTAAGCTCTTTTTTTTTTTTTGCACTAAATGTTTTTTTTTGCAATTTTTTATTAGATATTTTCTTAATTTACATTTCAAATGCTATCCCGAAAGTCCCCTCCCCCCTCCCACCACGCTGTTTCCCTGCCCACCCACTCCCACTTCTTGGCCCTGGCATTCCCCTGTATTGGGGCATATAAAGATTGCAATACCAAGGGGCCTCTCTTCCCCAATATGGCCGACTAGGCCATCTTCTGCTACATGTGGAGCTAGAGACATGAGTTCTGGGGGTTCTGGTTAGTTCATATTGTTCCTCTTCTAGGGTAGTAAGCTCTTTTTTTAAAAGAAAATTTCGATTGTCTACAATCACATATTTCTACTCTGACTTTTTTTTTAAATATATAATTTTTCTCCCATTGGAGGCAAGGTCCCAGAGCTGTGGTAGAGCGCACTGTTTTCAATAAATTATATTTATGAGGTCATAGTCTGTTCAATATATGGGAAACTCCCTTAGACTTATTTTGAGAATAAATACTATTCTCTCCTATGGTAAGTCACTGAGCATGGTCTACAAAAAAACACCAACAATTCCCAAGCAAGAACTATATAGGGAGTCAAGAGAGATGAGATATGACATGCATTAGAATACAAAATACTTTTCTAATTACCAGAAAGATAAACCTAAGAGTTTGTTTTTTACTGACTCACAATCAAACCCCTCAACTACACTAAGCGTGCTGGTTAGTTGTGTCATCTTGACACAAATTGAGTTCATCAGAGAGGAGGGGTCCTCAATGGAAACAAAGACTCACTAAAGACTTGCTGCTTTAGTCATTTAGGGCAATATCTTAATTTGTAGTTGATGGGAGAGGGCCATCCTTGGGCTGGTGGTCCTAGGTTCTGTAAGGAAGCAGACTGAGCAAGCCATGGGGAGCAAGCCAGTAAGCAGCATCCTTCCACAGCCTCTGCCTACAGGCTCCTGCCTGGTTGAGTTCCTGCCTTGGCTTCCCTCAATGGACAGTGACTCGCAATGTCTAAGCCAAATAAATTCTCCCCAACTTGAATTTTGGTTACGGTATTTCATCACAGCAAATAGAAATCCTAAATAAAACACCACATATATGTAACAATGGCCAGAAACCTTTCAATTTGCATCTGAAGGAAACTTGGTAGAATTTTTTTTCCAAATTCAGAAGCAATTCTTAAATTTTCATATATTTGATTTCTCAAAAATCAAGAAAATATGTAATTGATTAAAGTCTATAAATTTCTATTAATCTTACTGGAAAAAATATTAAATCACCTTGATTTAGGCTTTATAGAAAATATAACAAAGTTAAGTGGCTCATGAAAATTGACTAAAATTGTAGAGAAACAATTTTTAAATAGATTAATTAGTTGTATAATATGTATATTATTTCTGAATTCCTCCGTGGTAATTGCTAGTTCTTCTTTTTAAACTGTTAGTTCTTTAAAATGATTTACACATACATTCTTTTTTTATTCTAAGAAAGCATCCACGTGTGCATTTGATTTTTCTATCAATACTTTTAAAATTATTCTTCTTGACTTGGTTATGAAAGTATGTAAAATTCAAGCTCCAGAAGCCTCGAAGTCTTTGACAACACTCCAGCTCCACTACCCTGGATAGACATTCTAATTTGGAGCTGAGCATCTCCCTGAATAAAACTGAAAGGGAAAATGAAAGATACTTTCTCCCCATCCTGCCAGGCCCTTCACCAAATGCAAGCAACCAGAGCTTCAACAGAATAAGTATAGCTGGTCTGAAGCAATGGTGCTTTGCTGTAATTTCCCCCAAACATAGATGACCAAATCTTGTTTTCAGGAGATGAGTAGAAGAGAAGTTTTAAGAGAGGCATATCACCTGCTGGTTTGCCTTACAGGCATGGCTAGCAGGTCACTAATTACAAAGAGATTGCTCACTTCTCTTTTTCTACACACGAACCATGCCCTGGTCATAAAAACGAACCATGCCCTGGTCATAAATTACACGAACATAGATAAGTATTGATACTTCAAGTCACACATTTGCCATTTGCAGAAATAATTAGTGCATTTGAGTCAAATGCCTGAGTAAATAAAGCCAGGGAGAAAAGCCACTGAGTGACCATAAGTTGCTATGGAGCAGCTCACGGTTTTGTGAAGTACAAACCACTAATCTAGTAACGTTTAATTACAAGTGGGTAAGAGCAATGTGGAAAAGAGGAGGCTACATACATCAGTAGCTGCTTTAGCAGGAGAAGAGTCCTCAAACGCAGATACGTTGTGTTAATGGAAACTGAGAACAGCTTGAGACACTCAAAAATCCTGTTCTAAGAGTCCTGTCTGTCTGTCTGTCTGTCTATCTGCCTGCTTACCTGTCTTTACCTTTCTCTATTCTTTTTTCCTCAGTCTACTTGAGGCATTGTAAAGACATTTAGGAAGCATGACACTAAGCTTCTTGTGACTTTCAAGGGATTCTACAGCAGTTGTCCAGCTTAGCTAGATCCAGGTAAAGATGAAGAGGGTGCTGCAGACTAAACAGGAAAAAAAAAAAAAAGAACATTTGTTTCTACTTTTAAAATTTGGTCATGAGTTTGTAGTCTCTAGTTAAAGTTGCTATATATCATATGAATCAAATGATGTGAAATTATCTTAAGATGTTATACAGAGTAGAAACACCCCCCCCCGGGGGGGGGGGTGAGGGGAGGTTGGTAGTGCAGTTTCTTTGTCCTCAACTTTAATTTTTAAAACTTGAACCAAGGAAAAATGTTGAGAGCCTTTCCCTGTCCATAACTCTTCATCTGGATTCACCCATGGCTTGCTGTTGCTGCATTGGCTGTTTAATACACTTCCTATGTCTTCCCCAGCTCCGTTACTGAAAAGCAACACACACACATCATTAAGTTCTTTGCCAATTGACAACCTAAAAACAGCAAGGTTTTCATAATATCTTTAATATCTCCTTACTCACAATACCATGTAATTATCACAAGACAGTTCACAAGCAATAACAGAAACAAGTTTAGTTTATGTCAAATTTACTGTAAACCTAGCCAACTACTTGTGTCTGATAAGATCATAGGCATTACAACAGTGTAATCTCTAACTTCATGCTCTATACTTATCCTTACACCCATAAAGAGTGTAGCTCTCACCCCTCACCAACACTTCTTTTTATAGATGATGGAAACTATAACAAAGATGGTACAAATGGTTAAGAGCATAAGACCAAATGTGGTTCTCATCACCCACCCAGCAGATCACAGACACCTCTTACTCTACTTCTAAGGAACTCTACACTCTCTTCTGGCCTCCACGAGTACCTGAACACCAACACACATATATGCACACAAATACAAATAATACAAATAAAAAAGTTTAAAAGATAAAATAATATATATGAATTCCAAATTACACTGCCTACTGGAAACCACTTCCTATCTATTCATTCATCTATATATTTTTTAGAGTGGATAGCATTCCATGTGTGAATGTTCCCTAATTTATTCTACCAGCAGCTGGTGGATGAGCAATTGGGCTGTTTCCAGTGATTTGCTATTATAGTAATCCTTCAGTGAATAACCTTCTACATATGTTGTTGGCTCTTTTCCATCCCCACATTTGTGAAAATGTGTCTTCAAGTTAAATTCCCACAGGTGGGAATTGCTGTTGTGTTGAGGGTAAATGCATGTAAAATGTTGATACAGAATGCCAAATCTTTTCCCCACAGGCCATAGCATTTGACATTTCCATCAACAATATTTGGGAATTCATATCTCAAAGCTTTATATGCAAACTGTTGGCACTTCATCAAAAATGGTATCTCAATGAAGTTTAAATTTTTATTTTTTCTTGTTATTCCAGAAGTTACAAATTTATATATTTGGGAGCTTTTTCTGTGAAGAGATTTTGTATTAAGTTGGTAATTTTTTTAAAGATCTATTTAAAAATGAGAGATAGCAGTCTTATAATTGTCTATGGAAAACTCAACATGTCACTTAATAAAGACAGTGGTCATCTGGCTTCTGGAAATATTTAAGTGTAGTGAATGTTTTTTCATATCTGTCATTTGATTTTGTTTATAGTGCATGGTGGTTTGAACGAGAACAGTCCCCATAGGCTTACATACTAGCCTGTTTGGTCCCTAGTTGATGAACTATTTGGAAGGATTAGAAAGTATGACATTGTTGGAGGAGGTGTTTTCTTGTTGGAGGAGGTCTAACCTTGTTGGAAGACATATGTCTCCAGGGTGAACTTTGAGGTTTCTAAAGCCAATGCCAGTCCCAGTCTCTCTGCTACTGGTGATTAGGATGTAAAGCTCTCAGCTACTGCACCAGTGCCATGCCTGTCGGCCTCCCACCATGATGGTCATGGCTAACCCTCTAAAACTGTAAGCAAGCCAATTAAATGTTTTTCTCTTTTTATAATAATTGTCTTTGGTCATGGTGTCTCTTCACAGAAATAGAACAGTGACTAAGTAAGACACAGTGGTTTTGGACACTCAGTATTTCTAATGTCCTTGAATGTATCAATCTTCCCCTGGCTCTAGAATTTGGGTCATAACTCATTCACAGGTTATTTAAGGATTCCAATAGTCCTCTGTCAGCTATATTCCTCAGTATTAGATCTCTGGCCTGTGCTGATTACTCTAGAGTAGTCTATTTTAGGATGTGAAGTATGAAAACACTCACAGTTGTCCCAACATAATTTATTTAAATGTCCATGCTTTTCCAGGTTATTTGAGATTTCAATTTTTCTTAAATCTCTCTCTATATAGGTAATTTTATTTTTGAAATTACTGTGCTATTTCTTTTCTTGCAAAAAGGGCAACTTTATTTTGTTTTAAGTAGTATGTTTAGGGGCCTAAAATTGTGGTGCATGCCTTCAATTACAACAGTAGGGAGGCAGAGGCAAATAGATCTCTAGAGTTCAAGGCCAGCCTGGAATACACAGCCAGGACTATGTAGAAAGATCCTGTCTGTAAACAAACAAAAAAATAAACAAACCTAACAAAAAAGTAAATACTTTGTTGATTCTTTAAAAATTGCATACATTTATAGAATGTGTCTTGAGGACATCAACCTACCACTATCTTCCTTCACCTCCCTTAATGCTTCCTGTCACAACTCCCTCCCAATTGCATGTCCTCTTTTGTTGATATTATTGTTATTAATTATTTTTAAGCCCCTAAGTCCATTTAATGCTCCCTCCACACACACGGATGTGGGGTTATCTACTGCTAGACACATCCCAAAGAAAATGACTGCCCCTTCCTCAGCAGCCGACAACTGCAAATGGTTCTTCTAGAGGGAGTTCTAATGGAGGAGCACTCACCCTGTTCCCTCATTCATGCTGAAATCTTGAATGGCTTGATCTTGTCTAGGTCTTGGTAGTTGGCTACAGCTGCTGTGTATTGGTGTGTGTAATGTTCACACCATGTCTAGAGGTCTGCATTTTATAACTCTTTCCTCAACCTGGTGATTCTTATATTCTTCCACCTTCTAAGAAAGTCCCAGAACTTTGGATGGGGGTAGGTTGATCTAGATGATGCATTTACAGCTTAACTACAACTACCATTTTAATTACTGAAATATTTCTCTCTATGAAAATTGGTAAAACTAATTACTCTTTTGTTCCATCATTAACTTTCTAAGCTATTTTCCTATGTTAATTTTTCAGTATGAACTTCAAAATCTACTTACGTAGCTTGTGAACATGGAATTTTGATGTTGTATTTATTATATTAACCTGAATAAAATTAAATTTTTATATTGAGTCATTCTGTAAAAATGAATAATTTCTATTAATTAAAATCTACTTCAAAACTTTCAGTTATATTTTAAGTATCCCTCTAAATATATTTTGTATGTCTTTGTTTATTATAAATAGTTAAAATATATATATTAAGATTTTTGAGGTTTTTTTCCTACTACTAAACTGGCAAGTGTTTGCATCTATAAGATTATTAATGTTCGAACATCACAGTCATATCCTGTTGCCTCAAATAATTTGTGCAAATCCATTATTGATTTTGGTTTTCCAAGAATATTATTTCATTAATAGCACATACAGAAAAGTTCTATTTCCTTATTCTCTGTCTTTAGGGCCCTACTTCCTTTGTCCCTCTGAATTCATTGTTCCATACTCCTAATTCGAGATAGTCATGGAGATAGTAGGTTTCCTTCTTGGGGCAATTTCTGAGACAGATAGATGTAGAAGTGTTTCATTTCCCATAGTATAGTGAGTGCAATCTGCCAGAACAATGGGCAAGAGTCCTTGGGCAGTCTGCCTGTGATGGTCCGAAAGATGTGTATCTGCAGAGTTAAATTTAAGATCCAATTTTCTTTTAAGGTAGAAATCAAAGCAACTTCCTTATATTACCTCAAAGAAGTCTTGAAGAAATTCTTTTGAATTACACGTACTGAATTGCAGCCTTCTTTTCTCAGTGCTGACGGGTCTAATAAACACCACAGAGGACCTGGTAATAGTGAGAAAATTCGTCTCTATGAGATCCAGACTTCAGGCAAAGGCCAGAATGCAGTGCAGGTCAGTAACAGACAACTAGACCCATCTGTCTTTATGGTCTTAACATATCTGGCTCTCTCTTTGTCTTTTGAAATGTGTACACAATGGCAGATTATTTTGTATAAGAGACCTTGAAATATTCAGTCACAGAGCTACAGAGAACTGATCTTTGGCAATATGTTCTAGCCAACAACATGAATTGCAAGGCAGCTGTCTCAATTGCAAGTTGCCTTTGCATATAAGTCAATGATAAGTAAATAAAATACTGAGGCTTTTTTTTAAATTACAAGTACCCCAGAATATGTTTTTAATAAGGTTAAAGTCTTCACAGTACTTTGGAAGTCATGTCACACTAAAGTAGTGCATTATCCTAGGCAGCACAGGAATTTATACAACAAAATATCACTGCCCTGAAAATGTCAGTATATGAAACAATCAAACAGAAATCGTCCGAAAACCCAAGAAGGAAAATAATATCACATAAAATACTTATGTTTTTCTTACTGACTTGCATTTTCTCCGTATAAATTGGTCAGTATGAGCAACCTTCTACAGAGGAAAAAAAAAAGTCTTTGGAGTATTTTTTTTTTTTCTGTATTTTCTGAATTCCTCATTAATTTTATTTATTTTTAAAAATGACATATAAAGGAGTCCCATGTATGTGAGAAAGTCAGTATTTTGACTAAGAAAAATTCCCAAGATAATTGCTAAAATAAATTATTTCTAGTAACATTATTTAGTCCTTAGGGACAATGATTTATTGTACCTGCAGTGTTAAAAAAGTTTTGATCAACAGTGTTTTAGTTTGGCTTAGTTTTGTTTGAGGCAAAGGACCAGGGTGTATTTATTGCTTTCCTCTGAAGTTGCATTAACTGCCTAACTGCCTCACTACTTCATCATGTATGTAACATACGTGAAAGTTTTCAACAAGATGATGGCTTACTAGTAAGGAAATCTGATCTCCTGTTTTAAGGAGATCATAACTAATGCCAGTGGCAGAAAGATAAACTAATGATTGCTTACAATTTGGGGACTGCAAAGGACCACGTCGTCTTATGAAAGAGGAAAGCAAGAACAATTCTGAGGATGCTAATTTCCCGGAGAGCTACAAGAGAAAGGATGGGGCCAGAGATGGGGCAGGTATGACTAACAGAAGGCAGGGGCTCATAGTTTATAAAGGGGAAGTTTGGGGGGAAATGGAAATGCTTCTGAGAAAGAATTAACTACTGGTTTAATATCTTATTTCGCTGATAGATCTTGGGTCTGTAGAGCTAAGAACATCTTTGGTGCTCAGTTTTATATTTATTTGAAGCGTCTGGCATGGTGCCTAACACTTTTATAAAACAAAGTTGAGTAAGTGTTCCTTAGCTTCTTTTTTCTAGACATGGTATGTATACATAATTAGAACTTAGTAGCCAATCAGAGACTAGTAAGACATGCCCACATATTTTTTTGTACCTTTTGTTTTGAGACACCTGTTCCCTAAATTGCCCAAGCTAGCATTAAGCTCACTCTGTATCACAGGCTGGGCTTGTTAACCTTGTACCTCAGCTTCCTGTGTAACAGGAAGTGGTGGTGACAGACAGGTGCATGTCATCAGGTGTGGTGGCAGACAGGCACATGTCATCAGGTGTGGCAGACAGGCGCACGCCATCAGGCTCAGACGATATTCCTATTTCCCTGTGGGAATAATAAGGGGTTACAGATGGGAGCCGCCACACAAGGCAAGGCTCGGGTGTGCTAGAAGAGAAGATCACCCAGTCATACTTGCACTGCAAGCACTTTCTGCCCTGAGCCATCTCTCTAGCCCTAGCAGAGTATTTCTCAGACTGCTCTAGTGTAGAAAAAAAAATCAAACTCATGAATGAATCGGTGCAGAGACTCAAATTCTAGATTTCCAAGAGACACTTTCCCCTACCTAACACTAGGAACGAACTTTTTGTTTTGTTTTGTTTTGTTCTTACTTTGTTTCTTCTCATCAGTAGATGGCTTATGTTTTCCTTCCTTCCTTCCTTCCTTCCTTCCTTCCTTCCTTCCTTCCTTCCTTCCTTCCTTCCTTCCTTCCTTCCTTCCTTCCTCCCTCCGTCCCTTCCTTTTTTGTTTTTTTGTTTTTTTGTTTTTCGAGACAGGGTTTCTCTGTGTAGCCCTGGCTGTACTGGAACTCACTCTGTAGACCAGGATGGCCTCGAACTCAGAAATCTGCCAGCCTCTGCCTCCCTAGTGCTGGGATTAAAGGCATGCACCACCACACCCGGTGGCTTATGTCTGTCTTTCTTTCTTTCTTTCTTTCTTTCTTTCTTTCTTTCTTTCTTTCTTTCTTTCTTTCTTTCTTTCTTTTCTCTCTCTCTCTCTCTCTCTCTCTCTCTCTCTCCTTTCTTTCTTATTAGATAATTTCTTCATTTACATTTCAAGTATTATCCCATAAGTCTCCTATACCCTCCTCCCACCCTGCTCCCCTACCCACCCACTCCCACTACTTGGCCCTGGCATTCCCCTGTACTGGGGCATATAAACATTGTTAGACCAAGGGACTTTCTTCCCCAATAATGGCCAACTAGGCCATCTTCTAATACATATGCAGCTAAAGACATGAGCTCTGGGGGTTCTGATTAGTTCATATTGTTGTTCCATCTATAGGGTTGCAGACCCCTACAGCTCTTGGGTACTCTCTCTAGCTCCTACATTGGGGACCCTGTATTCTGGCCTATAAATGATTGTGAGCATCCACTTCTGTATTTGTCAGGGACTGTCAAAGCCTCACAGGAGACAGCTATATTAGGGTCCTTTCAACAATATCCTGCTGGCATATGCCCTAGTGTCTGCATTTGGTGGCTGATTATGTGATGGACCACCTGGATGGGGCACTCTCTGGATGGTCCATCCTTTCATTTTTTAGCTCCAAACTTTGTCTCTGCATCTCCTTTCATGTATATTTTAATCCCTAATCTAGGGAGCCAAGCATTGGTCTTTCTTGATTTTCTTGTATTTTGGAAATTGTGTCTTGGGTATTCTAGGTCTCTGGGCTGATATCCGTTTATCAGTGAGTGCATATTAAGTGACTTCTTTTGTGATTAGGTTACCTCACTCAGGATGATATCCTCCAGATACATCCATTTGCTCAAGAATTTCATAAATTCATTGTTTTTAATAGCTGAGTAGTACTCCATTGTGTAAATGTACCACATGTTCTGTATCCATTCCTCTGTTGAGGGACATCTGGGTTCTTTCCAGCTTCTGGCTATTATAAAAAAGGGGACTATGAACATAGTGGAGCATGTGTCCTTGTTACCACTTGGAATATCTTCTGGGTATATGCCCAGTAGAGGTATTGCTGGATCTTTCAGTAGTACTATGCCCAGTTTTCTGAGAAACCGCCAGACTGATTTTCAGAATGCATGTACCAGCTTGCAATCCCACCAGCAATGAAGGAGTGTTCCTTTTTCTCCACATCCTCGCCAGCATCTGCTGTCACCTGAATTTTTTATCTTACGCATTCTGACTGGTGTGAGGTGGAATCTCAGGGTTGTTTTGATTTGCATTTCTCTCATGATTAAGGATTTCGAAAGTTTTTTAAGGTGCTTCTCAGCCCTTTGGCATTCTTCAGTTGAGAATTCTTTGTTTAGCTCTGTACCCCATTTTTAATGGTTTTTTTTTTTTTGAATTTCTGGAGTTCAGCTTCTTGAGCTCTTTGTAAATATTGGATATTAGCCTCCTATCAGATTTAGGATTGGTAAAAATTCTTTCCCAATCTGTTGGTGGCCTTTTTGTCTTATTGACAGTATCTTTTGCTTTACAGAAGCTTTGCAATTTTATAAGGTCCCATTTGTCAATTTGTGATCTTAAAGCACAGGCCATTGGTGTTCTGTTTAGGGAATTTTACCCCTGTGCCCATATCTTCAAGGGTTTTCCCCACTTTCTCCCCTATGAATTTCAGTGTCTCTGGTTTAATGTGGAGGTCTTTGATCCACTTAGACTTGAGCTTTGTACAAGGAGATAGGAATGGATCAACTCACATTCTTCTACATGTTGACTGCCAGTTGTGCCAGCATCATTTATTGAAAATGCTGTCTTTTTTTCCACTGGATAGTTTTAGCTCCCTTGTCAAAGATAAGGTGACCCAAGGTGTGTGGGTTCATTTCTGGTTCTTCAATTCTATTCAATTGGTCTACCTGTCTGTTGTTATACCAGTACCATGCAGTTTTAATCACAATTGCTCTGTAGTACAGATTGGGGTCAGGCATGGTGATTCCACCAAGGTTCTTTTATTGTTGAGGATAGTTTTAGCTATCCTAGGTTTTTTATTATTCCAGATGAATTTGCAAATTGCCCTTTCTATCCCAGTGAAAAATTGAGTTGGAATTTTGATGGGGATTGCATTGAATCTGTAGATTGCTTTCGGCAGGATAGTCATTTTGACTATATTAATCCTGCCAATCCATGAGCATGGGAGATCTTTCCATCCTCTGAGATCTTCTTCAATTTCTTTCTTCAGAGACTTGAAGTTCTTGTCATACAGATCTTTCACTTCCTTCGTTAAAGTCACACCAAGGTATTTTATATTATTTGTGACTATTTTGAAGGGTGTTGTTTCCCTAATTTCTTCCTCATCCTGTTTATCTTTTGTGTAGAGAAAGGCCATTGATTTGTTAGAGTTAATTTTATATCCAACTACTGCACTGAAGCTGTTTATCAGGTTTAGGAGTTCTCTGGTGGAATCTTTAGGGTCACTTATATATACTATCATATCATCTGCAAATAGTGATATTTTGACTTCTTCCTTTCCAATTTGTATCCCCTTGAGCTCCTTTCATTGTCAAATTGCTTTGGCTAGGACTTCAAGTACTATATTGATAGGTAGGGAGAAAGTTGGCAGCCTTGTCTAGTCCCTGATTTTAGTGGGATTGCTTCCAAATTCTCTCCATTTACTTTGATGTTGGCTACTGGTTTGTTGTATATTGCTTTTATTATGTTTAGGTATGGGCCTTGAATCCCAGATCTTTCCATGACTTTTATCATGAATGGGTGCTGGATTTTGTCAAATGCTTTCTCAGCATCTAAGGAGATGATCATGTAATTTTTGTCTTAGAGTTTGTTTATATAGTGGATTACATTGATGGATTTCCATATATTAAACCATTCCTACATCCCTGGGATGGATGGTCGTTTTGATGTGTTCTTGGATTCGGTCAGCGAGGATTTTATTGAGTATTTTTGCATCAATATTCATAAGGGAAATTGGTCTAAAGTTCTCTTTCTTTGTTGGATGTTTGTGTGGTTTAGGTATCAGAGTACTTGCGGCTTCTTAGAACAAATTGGGTAGAGTAATTTCTGTTTCAATTTCGTGGAATAGCTTGAGGAGAGTTGGAATTAGGTCTTCTTTGAATGTCTGATAGAACTCTGCACTAAACCCATCAGATCCTGGGCTTTTTTTGATTGGGAGACTATTAATGACTGCTTCTATTTCTTTCGGGGAAATGGGACTGTTAAGATTGTTAATCTGATTCTGATTTAACTTTGGTATCTGGTATCTGTCTAGGAAGTTGTCCATTTCATCCATGTTTTCCAGTTTTGTTTCGTATAGGCTTTTGTAGTAGGATCTGATGATGTTTTGGATTTCCTCAGGATCAGTTGTTATGTCTCCCTTTTCATTTCTGATTTTGTTAATTCGGATACTGTCCCTCTGCCCTCTAGTTAGTCTGGCTAAGCGTTTATCTATATTGTTGATTTTCTGAAAGAACCAGCTCCTGGTTTGGTTGATTCTTTGAATAGTTCTTTTTGTTTCCACTTGGTTGATTTCAGCTCTGAGTTTGATTGTTTCCTGCCTTCTACTCCTCTTGGGTGAATTTGCTTCCTTTCGTTCTAGAGTTTCTAGGTATTCTGTCAGACTGCTAGTATATGCTCTCTCTAGTTTCTTTTTGGAGGCATTCAGGGCTATGAGTTTTCCTAGTAGGACTGCTTTCATTGTGCCCTGTAAGTTTGGGTATGTTGTGGCTTCATTTTCATTAAACTCTAAAACGTCTTTAATTTCTTTCTTTATTTCTTCCTTGACCCAGGTATCATTGAGGAGAGTGTTGTTCAGTTTCCACGTGAATGTTGGCTTTCTATTATTTCTGCTATTATTGAAGAACAATCTTAGTCTATGGTGATCTGTTAGGATGCATGGGATAATTCCAATATTTTTGTATCTGTTAAGGCCTGTTTTGTGACCAATTATATGGTCAATTTTGGGGGAAGTACCATGAGGTCCTGAGAAGAAGGTATATCCTTTCGTTTTAGGGTAAAATGTTCTATAGATATCTGTTAAATCCATTTGTTTCATAACTTCTGTTAATGTCCATGTGTCTCTGTTTAGTTTCTGTTTCCAGGATCTGTTCATTGGTGAGAGTGGGGTGTTAAAATCTCCCACTATTATTGTGTGAGGTGCAATGTGTGCTTTGAGCTTTACTAAAGTTTCTTAATGAATGTGGCTGCCCTTACATTTGGAGCATATATATTTAGAATTGAGAGTTCATTTTGGTGGATTTTCCTTTGATGAGTATGAAGTGCCCCTCCTTGTCTTTTTTGATAACTTTGGGTTGGAAGTCAATTTTATTAAATATTAGAATGGCTACTCCTGCTTGTTTCTTCAAGCCATTTGCTTAGAAAATTGTTTTCCAGCCTTTTACTCTGAGATAGTGTCTGTCTTTGTTTCTGAGGTGGGTTTCCTGTAAGCAGCAAAATGTTAGGTCTTTTTTGTGTAGCCCCTCTTTTAGTCTATGTCTTTTTATTGGGGAATTGAGTCCATTGATGTTAAGAGAAATCAAAGAAAAGTTAGTGTTACTTCCTTTCATTTCTGATGTTAAAGATGGGAGTCTGTTCTTGTGGCTGTCTTCTTTTAGTTTTGTTAAAGGATTACTTTCTTATTTTTTCTAGGGTGTAGTTTCCATCTTTGAGTTGATGTTTTCCCGTTATTATCCTTTGAAGGGCTGGATTAATGGAAAGATATTGTGTGAATTTAGTTTTGTCATGGAAAACTTTGGTTTCTCCATCTATGGTAATTGACAGTTTTGCTGGTTATAGTAGCCTGGGCTGGCATTTTTGTTCTCTTAGTGTCTGTATAACATCTGTCCAGGATCTTCTGGCTTTCATAGTCTCTGGTGAGAAATCTGGAGTGATTCTAATAGGCCTGCCTTTATATGTTATTTGACCTTTTTCCCTTACTGCTTTCAATATTCTGTCTTTATTTAGTACATTTTTTGTTCTGATTATTATGTGTCAGGAGGAATTTCTTTTCTGGTCCAGACTGTTTGGAGTTCTGTAGGCTTCTTGTATGTTCATCGGCATCTCTTTCTTTAGGTATGGGAAGTTTTCTTCTATTATTTTGTTGAAGATATTTTCTGGCCCTTTAAGTTGAGAATCTTCATTCTCATCTACTCCTATTATCCGTAGATTTGGTCTTCTCATTGTGTCCTGGATTTTTGGATGTTTTGTGTTAGGATCTTTTTGCATTTTGCATTTTCTTTGATTGTTGTGTCCATGATCTCTATGGAATCTTCTGCACCTGAGATCCTCTCTTCCATCTCTTGTATTCTGTTGCTGATGCTCACAACTATGGTTCCTGATTTCTTTCCTAGGGTTTTTATATCCAGAGTTGTCTCTCTTTGGGTTTTCTTCAGTGTTTCTACTTCCATTTTTAGATCTTGAATGGTTTTCTGCAATTCCATCACCTCTTTGGTTGTGTTTTCCTGTAGTTCTTTAAGGGATTTTTGTGTTTCTTCTACCTGTTTAGCAGTCTTTGCCTGTAGCTCTTTAAGGGCTTTTAGTTGTTTAGCAGTGTTCTCTTGTGATTCCTTGAGGGATTTTTGTATTTCCTCTTTAATGGCTTCTACCTATTTAGCAGTATTCTCTTGTAGTTCCTTGAAGAATTTTTGTTTTTCTTCTTTAAGGGCTTCTGCCTGTTTAGCATTGTTCTCCTGTATTTCTTTAAGTGTGCTATTAATGTCCTTCTTATAATCTTCTACCATCATGATGAGATATGATTTAAAATCTGCGTCTTGCTTCAGGCATGTAGGGGTAACCAGGACTCATTGCAGTGGGCGTACTGGGTTCTGATGATGCCCATTGTTCTTGGTTTCTGTTAGTGGGATTATTACATTTGCGTTTCGCCATCTGGAGATTTCTGATGTTAATGTCCAAGCTGTCACTGATTTGAGCTTGATCCTCCTGTGATTCTGTTAGCCTCTGACAGCACTTCTGGTAGTAGACCAACTCTCCCCGGAGATCCAGTGATCTCTGCAGGCAAGCTCTTCTCTTGCAAGTCCAGTGTCTAGCAGACTGGAGCTCTGATCCACTTCCTGAGTTCTAGGGTCAGAACTCTCATAGCAGGCTGCCTCTCTTCTGTAATCCTGAGGTGATTCCAAGGTCCCATAATCTCGAGGTGATCCTAATGTCCTGGAGTTTGGAGAGCACACAAATGGCTCTAGCCGCCTCTGCTGGGCTCAGAGGGAAGATGGCGGGTGTGGTCCTGGCTGGAAGATGTTCCAGCCTTCGGTTGGGCGGAGTTCCTCTGTTCCTGCTGCTGCTGGATCCAGACCCTCTGAGGTTCTCAAAGACAACACTGTGCTCCACTCACCCATTACCCTGAGGTGATCCTAATGTCCTGGTGTGTGGAGAGCACACAAACAGCCCTAGCTTCCTCCCCTGGGCTCAGAGGGAAGATGGCGGGGTGGTCCTGGCTAGAAGCGTCTTATGTTTTTCTAGGTAAAGCTTTCATGCCAGCCAATCCCTACAGGCATCCTAATTTAGTACAGGAGTCTTCCCTCATTCCCAATGACAAGACTAAAGGCCGTATTCCCTGTTCTTTTATGAACCTGTCAAAATCACAGTCCCTGCTTCTGTTGTGAGCTACCCTCAGGGATGTCAGGGCTAGGGGCTTGCTTATTCCTCTAGTACCCATTTTCCATCATAATTTCTAGATAATTAGCATATATGTCTAAATGTCTAAATATACAAATATATTTTTATAAATTTATACATATTTGTTTATCATAAATGTATAAAATTAAAAGATATTATTAATTTATACATAATTATTACAAATGCATAAATATACAAATATGTATAATATATATATATATATATATATATATATATATATATATATATATATAAATTCTAGCTCCATTCTAACAAAGTGATTTCAGTAAATACTCTAACTTTGGAACATTAAACTTAAATCAAGCTTTTGAAAAGCTTATAAAATACCTTTAAAGTGAAGTTTAGATCAGTGTGGAAGTCAAAACAAGCAAAATGAAATAAAGGGGTTCTGACATTACTAACATATTGCACAGTCAGTATTTCTCCAGTGTTGGGAAAGCTATAGAGATATGGTGTAAAACTTTAATCTTCTTGCAGGGTGCTTATGCCAAACTGATGCCACTGAGTAAACAGAGTTTATTCACTGAAAGAAAACTTATAACCTATTGTTGTATGTTTATATCATTATTCTCCCCTATTTTTTTCATTTGCTTATTTATGGCCTATGTGTCCCAGGCTCTGACCTTGACACTCCCCTCAGTCCCCAAGTACTGGAACAACAGATGTGTATACACAGCTTATCACTTGCCTTTAACATGTTACATAACTTTCATTGCCTTACCTAACTTCATTATGCTCAAAGGACTGAAAGTTAAAGTGCATATTAAGGACTATTGTAGTTTACAAGCAAATGTATATTTTAAATAAAATATTTTGCTATTTAACTGGGATTTTAATCTGGATATAGGTTGAATAACTAATTGTCTGTCAACAAAACTAGCCCAAAATAACTATGGCATTGTAAAATTTCTCTTATAATCTATTCTTTGTTTTTCTTCCAACTTTTATTAGATATTTTCTTCATTTACATTTCAAGTGTTATCCAGAAAGTTCCCTATACCCTCCCCCCTCCCGGCCCTGCTCCCCTACACACCTGCTCCCACATCTTGGCCCTGGCGTTCCCCTGTACTGGGGCATATAAAGTCTGTATGACTAAGGGGCCTCTCTTACCAATGATGGCCAACTAGGCCATACTCTTCTATATAGCTCAGGGGATACTAGTTAGTTCATGTTATTCTTCCACCTATAGGGTTGAAGACCCCTTCAGCTCCTTGGGTACTTTCTCTAGCTCCTTCCTTGGGAACCCTGTGTTCCATCTAATAGCTGACTGTGAGCTTCCACCTCCATGTTTGCCAGGCATTGGTATAGTCTCCCACGAGACAGTTATATCCAGGCCCTTTCAGCACTATCTTGCTGGCATATGCTATAGTGTCTATGTTTGGTGGCTGATTGTGGGATGGATCCCTGGCAGCCGCAGTCATTGGGTCCATCCTTTGGATTCAGCTTCACACATGATCTCTGTAACACTTTCCATGTGTGCTTTGTTCTTAATTCTAGGAAGGGGTGACATGTCCACATTTTGATCTTCCTTCTTCTTGAGTTTCATGTGTTTAGTAAATTGTACCTTGGGTAGTCTAAATTTCTGGGCTAATATCCACATATCAGTGAGTACATGTTATGTGAGTTCTTTTGTGACTAGGTTACTTCACTCAGGATGATGGCCTCCAGATCCATCCATTTGCCTAGGAATTTCATATATTTATTGTTTTCAATAGCTGAGTAGTACTCCATTGTGTAAATATACCAATTTTTTTGTATCCATTCCTCTGTTGAGGGACATCTGGGTTCTTTCCAACAAATCGATGGCCTTTCTCTATACAAAGGATGAACTGGCTGAGAAAGAGATCAGGGAAACATCACCCTTCACAATAGTCACTAACAGTATAAAATATCTTGGTGTGACTCTTACGAAGGAAGTGAAAGATTTGAATGACAAGAACTTCAAGTCTCTGAAGAAAGAAATTGAGGAAGATCTCAGAAGATGGAAGGATCTCCCATGCT